>CM076578.1:1237319720-1237399562 GCA_034641835.2 Pinus albicaulis
TATAGGATTCCTTGGGATTAAAAGTTCCTAAATTAGCACAAACACATCTCAGAATAGTTGGCCCCTTTTTTGTCTGTACTCTCCTCTTTTCCAATTCTATGGTTATTTTAGTTTGGATGTATTGATTTATGTATATTGGCCAAAGAGAGAAATGTTCCAATTTATACCATTTCTTTTTTTCATGGGAGTGAGTCTAGTACTGAGCTATAATATATTTTCCTTCAGATAGTGATATTTTTTAAATATTTTTCATTTCCCCTCCCTACCCTAGTTATGTCCATTGGTATCATGAGTATTCCCCAAAAATATATAATTCTTTATTTAAATGAGACACGTATTTCCCCAAGTTATATTACAAAGACTTGAACCTTTGATATTTCCTTCCATGCATATAAGTTGTGTTTCCTCAGTTTTCGGTGCATATTTTCCTTTCCAAACTCGACCCCATGTAGGTTTTTTATTTTTTTACTTGGCTAAGAATTTTAAGGTCCCTAAAACCAAATCCATGAAGAAATTTTGGTTTGAAAATATTATCCACATCCATTAAGGCTAATTTTATTTATTAAGTTTCCCCTCCCCAGAGAAAGGTTCACTGGATATTCTTGATTTTCTGTAAAATAATTTTGGGTGTAGCTAGCTCGTAAAGTAAGTAGAGGGGAAGATATTTCAAGGTAGATTTCAAAAGAATGAGACTACTTGGAAGGTTGAGAAATTGAAAGGTCCAATAAGAAAAATAATACTCAAATTTTGAGAGAAAATTTTACCAAACCTCATGCCAAAGAGAGATTTTCACCAAAGGGGCACCAAGATATATGGACAAAAGGAAAATCCTTTGAATTCCTAGTATTCTAAAAATATTAAATTGAATGGTAGAGGGAGTATTGAAATAGAATATTTTCGATTTGGTTAAATCGATAGAGATACAAAAATATTTGGAGGAGTTATTTAGGATAATGTTAAAGGTAATGGATTCTCTAATTCTAGGAAAACCCATGAGGAGTGCGTCATAAAAAAAATTGGTGAGTAGAGGGAAATTTTGAAATTCTAGTAGAAATACGTTCTAGAGAATCTTCCAAGGAAACAAATTTTAAGGCATGTTTGAATACCTTTTTCATTAGGAGAAATGGGATCCCCTTTCCTCACACCTCTAGAGGGTAAAAAGGGAGCTGATGGAGAACCATTTACAAGAATGGAGAATAAAGCTTTAGCGACAAGATGCTTGAACTAGCTAATCCAATATTCTTCGAAACTAAAATTTTTAAGCATATGAAAAATTTATTTCCAACTAAGCCATTCAAAATATCTTGACATGTTTAGTTTAACCAACACTTCACAATTTTGTGAAGATTTGAGTGACTAAGTTGTTCATTATTCAAAAATAGGGTAATCCACATAAGATGTAGACTTTCAATGACCACTCAGAAAACGAGATAAAATATCATAATGAAATTATTTTTCGCTAGATAAAAGATCACAACACCAATATTTTTCCCTCGATAAAAGCCTCTAGGAAGGAAATAGTCCATGGCACTAACTAACATGAACCTTAAGGATATTTTTTTTGAAGTAAGAGAAAATTTTTATATGAGATATTTTATCACAATTGGTCACTAACAATGACCATCTATGCTCTTTAAATATATATCATGACTAATTAGGTGTTAAAAAATAAATTAATAATCATTATTGTTGAGGAGAATATGAGCCATCAATGCTATTTAAATATAGATCATGCACTAATTAGGTGATAAAAAATAAATTAATAATCATTATTCTTGAGGATAATATGAGCCATAACATCATGTCTAGAACATATCATGATCTAGAACATACCATGATTGCTAGATGACAATGAAACTAATGTGTACTAAAAAACACAATAGAGGAATAAATTTACCTTATCTGATATCTTCAAATTCCAAAGCTTCTTCCATTTTTTTAATCATTCTACCATGTCATGCCTAAAATTATTTTATAGGATTCCTTGAGATTAAAAGTTCCTAAATTAGCACAAACACATCTCAGAATAGTTGGCCCTTTTTTATGTATTCTCCTCTTTTCCAATTCTTTGGTTATTTTAGTTTGGGTGTCTTGATTTATGTATATTTGCCAAAGAGAGAAATGTTCCAATTTATACCATTGCCTTTTTTCATGGGAGTGAGTCTAGTACTGGCCTATAATATATTTTCTTTCAGATAGTAATATTTTTTCTATAATTTTCATTTCCCCTCCCTACCATAGTTTTCACCATTGGTGTCATGAGTATTCCAAAAAAATATATAATTATCTATTTGAATGAGACAATTATTTCCCCAAGTTATAGTCCAAAGATGTGAACCTTTGATATTTCCTTCCATGCATATAAGTTGTGTTTCCTCAGTATTCGGTGCATATTTTCCTTTCCAAACTCGACCCCATGTAAGTTTTTTATTTTGTGACTTGGCTAAGAATTTAAGGTCCCTAAAACCAAATCCATGAAGAAATTTTGGTTTGCAAATATCATCCAAGGCCATTAGGGCTAATTTTATTTATTGAGTTTCCCCTCCCCAGAGAAAGGTTCTCTAGATATTCTTGATTTTCTGTAAATAAATTTGGGTGTAGCTAGAGCTAAAAGTAAGTAGAGAGGAAGATATTTCAAGGTATATTTCGAAATAATGACACTACTTGGAAGGTTGAGAAATTTAAAGGTCCAATAAGAAAAAAATTCCTCAAATTTTAAGAGAAAATTTTACCAAACCACATGCCAAAGAGAGATTTCCACCAAAGGGGCACCAAGATATATGGACAAAAGGAAACTCCTTTGAATTAATAGTATTCTAATAATATGAAATTTAATGGTAGAGGGAGTATTGAAATAGAATATTTGTGATTTGGTTAAATTGATAGAGCTACCAAAAGATTTGGAGGTGTTATTCAGGATAATGTTAAAGGTAATGGATTCTCTAATTCTAGGAAAACCTATGAGTGTCATAAAAAAAATTGGTGAGTAGAGGGAAAGTTTGGAATTCTATTAGAAATACATTCTAGAGAATCTTCCAAGGAAACAAATTTCAAGGCATGTTTGAATACCTCTGCCATTAGGAGAAATGGGATATCCTTTCCTCACATGTCTAGAGGGGAAAAAGGGAGTCGATGGGGAACCATTTACAAGAATGGAGAATAAATCTTTAGTGACAAGATGCTTGAAATAGCTAATCCAATATCATTCAAAACTAAAAATTTTAAGCATATGAAAAATTTATTTACAGCTAAGTCATTCAAAATATCTTGACATATCTAGTTTAACCAAAACTTCACAATTTTTCAAAGATTTGAGTGAATAAGTTTGTTCATGATTCAAAAATATGGTAATCCACATAGGATGTATAATTTCAATGACCACTCACACAACGAGATAAAAAATCATAACGAAAATATTTTTCCCTAGATAAAATATCACAACACCAAAAAATTTCCCTTGATAAAACCCTCTAGGAAGGAAATAGTCCATGGCACTAACTAACATGGCACTTAAGGAATTTTTTTAATATAAAAGAAAATTTTTATATGGGATATTTTATCACGATTGGTCACTGACAATGACCATCTATGCTCTTTAAATATAGATCATGACTAATTAGGTGTTAAAAAATAAATTAATAATCATTATTGTTGAGGAGAATATGAGCCATCAATGCTCTTTAAATATAGATTATGCACTAATTAGGTGTTAAAAAAATAAATTAATAATCATTATTGTTGAGGATAATATGAGCCATCACATCATGACTAGAACATATCATGATCTAGAACATACCATGATTGCTAGATGAAAATGCAACTAATGTGTACTAAAAAACACAATAGAGGAATAATTTTACCTTATATGATATCTTAAGATTCCAAAGCTTCTTCCATTTGCTTTCATCATTCTACCACGTCATGCCTAAAAGTATTTTATAGGATTCCTTGAGATTAAAATTTCCTAAATGAGCACAAACACATTTTAGAATAGTTGGCCCTTTGTTTTTCTATATTCTCCTCTTTTCCAATTCTATAGTTATTTTAGTTTGGGTGTCTTGATTTATGTATATTGTCCAAAGAGAGAAATTTTCCAATTTATACCATTGCTTTTCTCATGGGAGTTAGTCTAGTACTGAGCTATAATATATTTTCTTTCAGATAGTAATATTTTTTCTATATTTTTCATTTCCCCTCCCTACCCTAGTTTTGGCCATTGGTGTCATGACTATTCCCAAAATATATATAATTCTCTATTTTAATGAGACACTTATTTCCCCAAGTTATATTCCAAAGATGTGAACCTTTCATATTTCCTTCCATGCATATAATTTGTGTTTCCTCAATATTCGGTGCATATTTTCCTTTCCAAACTCGACCCCATGTAGGTTTTTGATTTTGTGACTTGGCTAAGAATTTTAATGTCCCTAAAATGAAATCCACGAAGAAATTTGGGTTTGGAAATATTACCCGAAGCCATTAGGGCTAATTTTATTTATTGAGTTTCCCCTCCCTAGAGAAAGGTTCTCTGGATACTCTTGATTTTTTGTAAAACAATTTTGGGTGTAGCTAGAGCTAAAAGTGAGTAGAGAGGAAGAGATTTCAAGGTATATTTCAAAAGAATGACACTACTTGGAAGTTTGAGAAATTGAAAGGTACAATAAGAAAAAAATTCCTCAAAGTTTAAGAGAAACTTTTACCAAACCTCATTCCGAAGAGAGATTTCCACCAAAGGGGCACCAAGATATATGGACAAAAGGAAACTCCTTTGAATTCCTAGTATTCAAATAATATGAAATTGAATGGTAGAGGGAGTATTGAAATAGAATATTTGTGATTTGGTTAAATTGATAGAGCTACCAAAATATTTGGAGGAGTTATTTAGGATAATGTTCAAGGTAATGGATTTTCTAATTATAGGAAATCCTATGAGTAGTGTGTTATAAAAAAAATTGGTGAGTAGAGGGAAAGTTTGGAATTCTAGTAGAAATACGTTCTAGAGAATATTCCAAGGAAACAAATTTTAAGGCATGTTTGAATACCTCTGCCATTATGAGAAATGGGATATCCTTTCCTCACACCTCTAGAGGGGAAAATGAGAGTCGGTCGAGAACCATTTACAAGAATGGAGTATAAAGCTTTAGCGACAAGATGCTTGAACTAGCTAATCCAATATTCTTCGAAACTAAAATTTTTAAGCATATGAAAAATGTTAAGTCCCTATATTAATAGTGTAGTCCCTTATTATGTTAATTTATCCCCCCTTATTGTTATTTTTTTACCCCTGAAACCCCCATATTTTTATTATTGTGCCCTTACATTATTATTGTTATGTCGGCTAGGATTACATTGTGGCCCCACTAGGATTACCTTATGGCCCCATGGACTCCTATATATAGAAAGGAGGTTTTGTCATTTGTATCATCCAAGAATTGTTCATTCATGTAATCTATTGGATGTTTCCCCCTCGAAGTGGCTTATTTCTAAGGCGTTGATATCTCTTTTCTTCTATTTTTGGAGCTGGTTTCTCAACATTTTGAATCAAAGCTTTGGATTCTAGGGTTTCGCTGCTCCAAACAGGTCATCGTGGAATTTTCGCTATAAATTTGTTTTTAAAAAGGTTCAGAAGCTAAAAATTTTAGAGTGTGAAGCCGAAATCCTGAGGAATATCTTCACAAACTTTCAAATCTTGGTTCACAATATTTTCGAAGATATTATCTGTGGAAGTTAGGGCTTTTTGCAGGCTCCTAAATTAAACCTAAATGTGTCATCACGGAATTTTTGCTATAAATATTTTCTACAACGTTTCAGAAGCTAATTTTTCATAGAGAAAATCTGAAAGCTTGAAGAACCTCCTGTAAAAATTTCAGATCTTGGTTCTTAATATTTTTGGAGATATGATCTATGGCATTTAGGATTTTTTTTAGGCTCCCGAATTTCATCTCAAAGAGGTGACCGTGGAAAAAACGTCATAACTCTCTATTTGAGTGTCGGATTGAGATTCTGTAAAAAGTGGATGCAAGTACATGGATTGTATTTTAGTTTATATCAATTTCAAATTCAAAGGAGGAAACAAGGACACATGGAAAGTCTTACAATTTCACTCTACTGAATTAGTCCATAATTAGGTCATCGTAAGATATTGTGCATAACCTTCTCTTCAAGAATCCAAATCAGGTCCAACCTGTGGCATTCGAAAGAAGATTTAGAGGGCTACTTCAGGGAAAATTTTCAGTTATTGAGGATCTGAAATCACGTAGATAATTCAGTTGCAATATCAAGCTTCTCAAAAGAAAGAAAAAGGTGTGTATTTGGTTTTTAAAATTGCACAATGTTTGTTTGAAAAAGGAGTTTGAAATGATTCCAAGGGAATATTTTACAATTTTTATTAGTATTGGGTTCTATAATGCCTCAAAAAAATAATTCCATACCCATTAAGCCCTCAAAAAGCTATACTATGACGCATGAAGAGGAAGAATTGTAGTATGAGATATCAAAATTACGCTACCAAGTGTAACAAATTTGGATCTTACGAAGAGCAACCGAAGATGACATAGATGGTTTAAAATAAAAAATGGAGGCTAATTTGGATCATTTTAAGGATAAAATAATAGCTAATATGGATGATAAATTAGTGGAAGATTGCATCGAGCATCAATAACAAGTTATCCAGCACGAGATCTTCTTGGGTAAAATCTAATAAAATAAACAGAATCAATCACATCAAAGAAGTTACGTGCGGTCACCAAAAACAATAACTGAAACAAATAGATCATTTCTACAGAGTATCTCATCAAGTGGAAGAACTTACCCACTGAAGATTCTACATGGGAGGATGAGAATTTTATACGAAAGCACCCAGAGCTACTCAAGCATTGAGGACAACACTTTTTTGAAGGAGAGGGGCATGTTAGGTCCCTATATTACTAGTATAGTCCCTTATTGTTGTTAGTGTAACCCCCTTATTGTTATTATTTGTACCCTTGTAACCCCCATATTGTTATTATTGTGCCCTTAAATTATTATTGTTAGGTTGGCTAGGATTACATTGTGGCCCCATGGACTCCTATATATAGAAAGGAGGTTTTGTAATTTGTATCATCCAAGAATTGTTCATTCATGTCTTCTTCTTTGAGGTTTCTACATGTAGTGACTTCTTTAAGAGCGTTGATATCTACTTTTCTTCTATTTTTGGAGTTGGTTTTCTCAAAAACTTGAATTCAGCTAAATTAATTCAAATATCTTGATATCTAGTTTAAACGCACTTCTGGGCACTTTCCAAAGATTTGAATGAATAATTTTGTTCATGATTTCAAAAATAGACATTATGGAATCTACCTTTCATTATACACAACGAGATAAAATATCGCAATAGAAATATTTTTCCATAGATAAAATCATAACACCAAAATATTTTCCCTCAATAGCCCCTCTGGAAGGAAATAAATCTGCCATATTCGCATTACCTTAATTTTTTAACATAAAAGAAAATTTTATATGACATATTTTATCACAATTTGTCACTGACAATGGCCATCTATGTTCTCTAAATATAGATCATGACTAATTAGGTGTTAAAAAATGAATTAATAACCATTATTGTTGAGGAGAATATGAGCCATAAATGCTCTTTAAATAGAGAACATGCACTAATTAGGTGTTAAAAAATAAATTAATAATCATTATTGTTGAGGAGAATATGAGCGATCACATCATGTCTACAACATATCATGATCTAGAACATACCATGATTGCTAGATGACAATGAAACAAATGTGTACTAAAAAACACAATAGAGGAATAATTTTGCCTCATATGATATCTTAAGATTCCAAAGCTTCTTCCATTTTTTTCATCATTCCACCATTTCATTCCTAAAAGTATTTTATAGGATTCCTTGAGATTAAAAGTTCCTAAATGAGCACAAAAACATCTCAGAATAGTTGGCAGTTTTTTTTATCATATTCTGCTCTTTTCCAATTCTATGGCTATTTTAGTTTTGGTTTCTTGATTTATGTATATTGGCCAAAGAGGGAAATGTTCCAATTTATACCATTAATTTTTCTCATGGGAGTGAGTCTAGTACTGAGCTATAATACATTTTCCTTCAGATAGTAATATTTTTCTATATTTTTCATTTCCTCTCACTACCCTAGTTTTGGCCATTGGTATCATGAGTATTCAAAAAAAGTATATAATTCTCTATTTGAATGAGACATTTATTTCCCCAAGTTATATTCCAAAGACGCGAACCTTTGATATTTCCTTCCATGCATACAAGTTGTGTTTCCTCAGTATTCGGTGGATATTTTCCTTTCCAAACTTGATCCCATACAGGTTTTTGATTTTGTGACTTGGCTAAGTATTTTAAGGTCCCTAAAACCAAATCCATGACGAGATTTGCGTTTGAAAATATTATCTAAATCATTAGTGCTAATTTTATTTATTGAGTTTCCCCTCCCGAGAGAAAGGTTCTCTGGATATTCTTGATTTTCTATAAAATAATTTTGGGTGTAGCTAGAGCTAAAAGTAAGTAGAGAGGAAGCCATTTCAAGGTATATTTCAAAATAATGAGACTACTTCGAAGGTTGAGAAATTGAAAGGTCCAATAAGAAAAAAATTCCTCAAATTTTGAGAGAAAATTTTACCAAACCTTGTGCCAAAGAGATATTTCCACCAAAGGGGCACCAAGATATATGGATGAAAGGAAACTACCTCGAATTCCTAGTATCTAATAATATGAAATTGAAAGGTAGAGGGAGTATTGAAATAGAATATTTGTGATTTGGTTAAATTGATAGAGCTACCAAAAGATTTTTAAGAGTTATTTAGGATAATGTTAAAGGTAATGGATTCTCTAATTTTAGGAAAACCCATGAGGAGTGTGCTATAAAAAAAATTGGTGAGTAGTGGGAAAGTTTGGAATTCTAGTAGAAATACGTTCTATAGATTCTTATAAGGAATCAAATTTTACGGAATGCTTGAATACCTCTTCCATTAGGAGAAATGGGATCTCCTTTCCTCACACCTCTAGAGGGGAAAAAGGGAGTTGACAAATAACCATTTACAAGAATGGAGAATAAAGCTTTAGCGACAAGATGCTTGAACTAGCTAATCCAATATTCTTCGAAACTAAAATTTTTAAGCATATGAAAAATTTATTTCGAGCTAAGTCATTCAACATATCTTGACATATCTAGTTTATCCAACACTTCACAATGTTACAAAGATTTGAGTGAATAATTTTTTTCATGATTCAAAAATAGGGTAATCCACATAGGATGTAGACTTTAAATAACCACTCCCACAACAAGATAAAATATCATAACGAAAATATTTTTCCATAGATAAAATATCACAATACCAATATTTTTCCCTAGATAAAAACCCTCTAGGAAGGAAATATTCCATGGCACTAACTAGCATGGCCATTAAGGAATTTTGTTTAACATAAAAGAAAATTTTCTATATGAGAGATTTTATCACAATTGGTCACTGAAAATGACCATATATGCTCTTTAAATATAGATCATGACTAATTAGGTGTTAAAAATTAAATTAATAATCATTATTGTTGAGGATAATATGAGCCATAAATGCTCTTTAAATATATATCATGCACTAATTAGGTGTTAAAAAATAAATTAATAATCATTATTGTTGAGGAGAATATGAGACATCACATCATGTCTAGAAGATATCATGATCTAGAACATACCATGAATGCTAGATGACAATGCAACTAATGTGTAATAAAAAACACAGTAGAGGAATAATTTTACCTTATATGATATCTTAAAATTCCAAAGCTTCTTGCATTTTTTTTCATTATTCTAACATGGCATGCGTAAAAGTATTTTATAGGATTCCTTGAGATTAAAAGTTCCTAAATTAGCCCAAACACATCTCAAAATAGTTGGCCCTTTTTTCCCTGTATTCTCCTCTTTTCCAATTCTATTGTTATTTTAGTTTCGGTGTCTTGATTTATGTATATTTGCCAAAGAGATTAATGTTCCAATTTATACCATTGCTTTTTTTCATGGGAGTGAGTCTAGTACCGGGCTATAATATATTTTCCTTCAGATAGTAATATTTTTTCTATATTTTTCATTTCCCCTCCCTACCCTAGTTTTGGCCATTGGTGTCATGAGTGTTCCCAAAAAATATATAATTCTCTATTTGAATGAGACACTTATTTCCCCAAGTTATATTCCAAAGATGTGAACCTTTCATATTTCCTTCCATTCATATAAGTTGTGTTTCCTCAGTATTCGGTGCATATTTTCCTTTCCAAACTCGACCCCATGTAGGTTTTTGATTTTGTGATTTGGATAAGAATTTTAAGGTCCCTAAAATGAAATCCACAAAGAAATTTGGGTTTGCAAATATTATCCAAAGCCATTAGGGCTAATTTTATTTATTGAGTTTCCCCTCCCCAGAGAAAGGTTCTCTAGATATTCTTGATTTTCTGTAAAATAATTTTGGGTGTAGCTAGAGCAAAAAGTAAGTAGAGAGGAAGAGATTTCAAGGTATATTTGAAAATAATGAGTCTACTTGGAAGGTTGAGAAATTGAAAGGTCCAATAAGAAAAAAATTCCTCAGATTTTAAGAGAATTTTACCAAACCTCGTGCGAAAGAGATCTTTCTAATATGAAATTGAATTGTA
The DNA here is from genome assembly GCA_034641835.2 of Pinus albicaulis. Lineage (NCBI taxonomy): Eukaryota > Viridiplantae > Streptophyta > Pinopsida > Pinales > Pinaceae > Pinus > Pinus albicaulis. The sequence continues at coordinate 1,237,330,387 of CM076578.1, forward strand.
GAGGGAGTATTGAAATAGAATATTTGTAATTTGGTTAAACTGATAGAGATACCAAAAACTTTGGAGTTATTTAGGATAATGTTAAAGGTAATGGATTCTCTAATTCTAGGAAAACCCATGAGGAGTGTGTTATAAAAAAAATTGGTGAATAGAGGGCACATTTGGAATTCTAGTAGAAATATGCTCTAGAGAATCATCCAAGGAAACAAATTTTAAGGCATGTTTTAATACCTCTACCATTATGAGAAATCAGATCTCCTTTCCTCGCACCTCTAGAGGGAAAAAATGGAGTTGATGGAGAACCGTTTACAAGAATGGATAATAAAGCCTTAGAGATAATATGCTTGAACTAGCTAATCAAATATTCTTCGAAACTAAAACTTAAGCATACAAAAAAATTATTTCCATCTAAGTCATTCAAAATATCTTGACATATCTAGTTTAACCAACACTTCACAATTTTTCAAAGATTTGAGTGAATAAGTTTGTTCATGATTCAAAAATAGGGTAATCCACATAGGATGTAGACTTTCAATGGCCACTCACACAACGAGATAAAAGATCATAATAAAAATATTTTTCCCTAGATAAAAGATCACAACACCAATATTTTTCCGTAGCTAAATCCCTCTATGAAGGAAATAGTCCATGGCACTAACTAACATGGACCTTAAGGAATTTTTTTTTTAACATAAAAGGAATTTTTTATTTGAGATTTTTTATCACAATTGGTCACTGAAAATGACCATATATGCTATTTAAATATAGATCATGACGAATTAGGTCTTAAATAATAAATTAATAATCATTATTGTTGAGGAGAATATGAGCCACCAATGCTCTTTAAATATATATCATGCACTAATTAGGTGTTAAAAAAAATATAGTAGTCATTCTTGTTGAGGAGAATATGAGCCATCACATCATGTCTAGAACATTGTAACACCCCTAGTTTATGTGTTTAAAATTCAAAACTAGACATTTGAAATTTAATCCTAAGGGGAGTGGACCCCAAAGGACAAGTATTTTGTGGATGTAATTAAATATTTAATTTGAGAAAATGAATAAATTCAGGATATGTGAGATTAATGAAATGAATTGTGAGGATACTTGCTAAATCCACCCAGGGGATGAATAAGGAAATACTGCAATCTTTGAAAAATCATAGAAAATTTACTAGATGGATTTAGAGGAAAATCTAGTTTCCCCAATGATGCAGAGTAGTTGGAAGAGGGCAGCGAAGATGGGAAAGCATAAGCAGATCCACAAAAAATCCGAAATGGAAGCCTAGGCAGCAGGAAGAAAACACCTGATGTGCAGACAAAATTAGAAACATACTTTAAAGGTGAAAACTAAATAAACCTGCTACAAAATTAGAGGTTGATTTGTGCTGGAGGTGGTCTCAGCTCGGGGGTGAGTTTAGGAGATAGAGGGACTCTACGGTTGGGAGGACTGGTCAAATACCAAAGTGGTATGCACATAGTGTTATAAATGAAAAAAAAAATCAATAATTGTCGACATGCATAAGAGTTGATGAGTATATGTGTATGATAGTTAATTGTCTTGTTATGTTTCTGGTATCCCATAAATTTACATTATAGTAGAGTAGTCCAACTCTTCTAGTTCTTCATGGTTGTAGGAACTAGGAAAATGAGGCAAAATCACCCAAAATTTCTAAACCAATTTTGGTCTAAATATGGAGATTTTAGTAGCTCATAATTTATAATTTTGTAACTTTAATCTGCTTCTGTGGGGAAGGGAATACAGTTAAGAAATTCTGTAATAAAAATTCTAAGACAGTAGGAAAATGAATGTATATAGGATTGATTAATTCCCTTATTGAATTCTTTATAGGAGGTATAGATATAGATGGAATTTACAAATAGTAGTGCATGTTTAATTTTAGATACTCTAATCTATTCTCAAAGAATTGAATGAAAGAGTATGAAATTGTAGTACTGGTTAAACTGTCTTACAGGCTAAATAAATGAAACTATATATGGATATTAACCCTAGAAATGAAGTATTTATAAAACTATGGAAATGCCCCCCTTGGTAATAGGGAGGATCTGATTTAGTTGCAGGATGGAAAGATTAGGCCTGCATAGAAACTATAAAACCAATTCCCTAACTGCAATTTATATAGATACAGATAGATATATGTATATGTCAATACTGCAGAAAATAACAACCAGATATCCACCAGTCTATATATATCTATCAGTGAAAAAAAAAAAAAAAACCAGTAGACATTTATACATTGGGACTGCCCTAGGATGAATACGAAAGAACCAAAAATTTGAAGTATACAGTTACGGGGTACCATTAACCTTACCTACAAAGATGTCACCCTCCTAAGAAGACAGAGAGTTTCTGTAGGAACCATAAAACATATACCAATAATAGATAATGCTAAATTTCATTTACTGAGTCACTGAAAATTCAGAAAAGATGACAGTAAAAAGATATATACATATGAAAGTCATAATTATGATAAGAAGGCAGAAAGGGAAATAACACATAAATGTTGCAATCAGTTTAAATTGACACAAAACAATTAATTGAGGGCAAGAGACATGAAAAATCCATAAAATAATAAGTTGGAGATTCGTGAAGCTCATATGAAATTATCAAAGATATCAGTGAAGAAGAATAGCCATGTTCGGTATATACATATCAGAGGTCGAGCCTCTTGGGCAAAATTCCTTTAAAAGACCCCATGCTCACTTCAAAAAAAAATAAAAAAATTAATATGTTCAAATAATATTATCATATGAAGGGAAATTGTTAATAGTTACAGTCTCTGACTGAGTCTATAAAATTACAATAGACTGCTAAAATCTTAAGAAATTAACTGTTTCGCATAAACGACGTGGAACAATGCGATGAGAGGATGGTTCTCTCCGCACAAGCATATACTGACTTGAAACGTCAAGGGAGGTGAAATTAATATCAATCGAAAATGAAATGTCTCATAGCTGTCGACAATGGAATGCGTATGGAGTATGAATTACCTGTAGAAATGCAGTCATGATAGTGGATCTATCAATAGAATAACTGACAGAAAATTTTACCAACAGAGAAATTTAGCAAGACGAGAAGGGGTTACCTGCCAAAGAAGACCCTCGTTCCTTCTGAGTTCTCTGCAACAAGGATAGAGGTAGAATATTAATGAATTTGAAATCCAGAAGGTTAATAGTAAAATGAAAAAAAAAAAAGATACATAATAAAAATAAAACCTCATAAATTTCTTGCCTGAGGACTATCGTTCTCCTGCGAAGAGACGAGCCAAGTTAACATCTCACTATCCAAAATCAGCGCTCAAGTCACAAAGGATGAACAGAGGTATACCTATTAAGAAACCCTGTGTGGTATTATCAAGCCTCGTTAGCCATAGGTTTAAAGCTATCGACGCAGAGACAGTGACGAAAAGAAACAAGAGAGAATAAATCAATATATTGGTACAAGAGACAACCATGAGATACTGCTTAAATGAACCCAAACGAGACTAAACCATAAACGCAATTAGAAGAACGAAATCATTCTGTATCACCATCGCTCGAGACTTCCACAGAGAAAGATGTATAGGAAGTTCTGAAAACTGAATATGATCTCCAAGGTAGAATGAAAGACGTGCGTATAAGGCTCTCACCTGATGTAATTTCTGATGCATAGGTAAATAAGCTGGACTGATGGGCACGCCAACGAGTGAGTTCCCCCGAGTGTAGAGCTTCGAAGTAAAGAGGTGAATAAACCAAACGAAGAGCAAAGAAACTGCCTTCACACAAAAACGAAGACTTATATAACCATACCAAAATCCCAGAAACCCTAACATGGTGAGAGGATCACAACCGTCCACATGGAAAAATCCCAAAGGTGAAGCCACGGATCGAATGGCTGGAGGTTTCATTTACACCATTCATTCGACATTTAATGTGACAAGCAATACAATGAAGTCACGACATTCTGGCCGTATTATAGAGATTACCTTGGTTCTAGGGTAGGCTGTCGTGGCGATTTCCAGAATAACGTGGAGCTATATCATGTGACCGTGAATGGGATGAAACCCATCCCAACTAAAGCAACGAAACCGAAATTCTTACATAAGCTAAAGTGAAGAATTAGTATAATGTCTCAAATTCCATACTACGTTAAATCGACTTTACCAGGTCATATTACGTGGAAGCCCAAGATAAATGAGTTCAATCTCGACATAAGTTATGACGTGAATGATATGTATAACAAATTGGGAATGATATTGACACAGATCTTGTGAAAACTATGACTGCCGAGTCATTCAATAGCCATAAGTGCCATATGAGCCTAGATCTAAAAGTAGGTGAATGAAATCCAGCTAACGTTCACACGTTATAAAAGTATGGGAGCAAAGAATTCGTAAAGGATGCCACGACCAACGTGGTTATGATCTAGTTTACCCCCTTATATATGTATATCAATACATAATAATATGGTTAATGCTCAAAGGTTCAATGATATCAAAACGAAGGTAAGACACAGGTTGATAAGGGCGACCTTTCATAGGAAGTGGGTTAGTGTAAATAAATCCACTATGATTTTAGTACAAAGACTTATTAAATTGGTTTGGAAATTAAATCTAGTAGAAATTGATTTGGGTATAGTTTGATATGTGGAAATAAATCGTATTTGGGGAAATAAATATAATTTAACCAGATAGAACTCAAAATATTATAGTATAATATTTTGTCGGAATTATTCTTGAAATTATGGAATGCCGAAAAAAAAAAAATTGTGGGAACATAAATGGGAGGTGTGACAAATGGTATCGGAGCCCAAGTTATAAAACTGGACTATTGTCATTGTGCTCACTGTTGCTATGTGTTCACTATATAAATTGATTTCTATGGAAAGATAAAATAAAATTATATATATTTTTTTATTTTTACTGACCTGTGTTGTGTAGTGTACAGTGGTGCTGGAATGGCAGATAGTGACGAAATTTATGTTGATCTGCGTGATGAGGATAATACACCAGATCCCAATGCGCCCATGATGGCTATGTTGCATAGGTTGCAACAATAATTGGCTAAGATAAAAAGCCAGAATGAAAAATTGTCATTAGCCAGTGAGGAGCAAGAAAAGCTCATTAGAGAATTAACTTCACGGAATAGCCAAGAAGGCGAAGGTTCCGGGGAACAACCAAGAAGGCGAAGGTTCCGGGAAGAGGAATACTAATGAGTCTAAGGATGATGATGTTGTTAGGCATCAGTATAAGCAGAAAAAGGAATTACAGGGGGAATTCTGAAAGATCAAACCTCCCTCCTATGATGGGGAGAAGGAGGAAGATGCTGAAGCCTGGTTGTTGAACATGATTAAGTACTTCTAGGTCTATGAATATGAAAGCAATCTGAAGGCCAGATTAGCTGTCCACCAGCTACAAGGTAAGGCTACCTTGTGGTGGGAGGAGACGAAAATGGTTCATGCCATTGATGAAAAGATAGTTACTTGGGAAGATTTTCAGGTTAAGTTAAAAAACTGCTACTTGAATGAGCGTTATTATGATGATAAAGCAAAGGAATTTCATGAGCTTAGGTTGGGACAACTTACAATTGATGAGTTTGTCACTAAGTTTACAAACCTGTTGAGATATGTTCCTTACATTAGGGAAGAGAAGGCAAAGGTAAAAAGGTTTTTGAACTGTTTTCCTACTGTGTATAAAGAGAAAATCAAGTTTGACAACCCAAAAACCATGGACAAGGTAGTGAGGAAAGCTAGATTATGTTACCAACAGTTCAAAGGCAAAACTGAACATGTGAAAAGCTGGGTAAATAAGAGTGAATTCAAAGGGAAGAAACAGAAACTAGCCTATTTGAAGAATTTTGGCAGGGATCATCAGTGGAAAATGTTTAATAAACCTAAAGAAATTCAAACTGCTCAGTCCCAAGTGGCTTCAAAAAAAATAGATGGAGACAATAAAAAGGAAGGCACAGTCAAAATGAGGGAACCTTTAAAATTTTGGGGCTGTGGAGAACCCCATCTTCTGAGGGATTGTCCTCATCGAAACATTTAGATGATTATGAGAGATCGAGAAGTTGCAACAGTAAATGACATAGCAACAAATATACCTACCATCAGTGCAGCCTTGGAAAATCGACAAGCAGACCATCAAGCTACTATGGTGGAAATGGACGGTAAGATTTCTGACCAATCTGTCACTATTCTGATTGATCCGGGTGGTTCTTTGAGTTACATTAGTCCAAAAATTGTAGAAAAATGTAATCTTAAAATTGAAAAGTTTCAGCAGTCATGGTTGGTACAGTTGGCCACTGGAACTAAGAGGAAGGTAACACATAAATTTCCCCGAACAACAATTAAGTTAAATGATTTTCAAACAAAAGTAAATTTGAATGTTTTTCCATTAGGTTCATACGACTTACTGATAGGAATGGACTGGCTGGAAAAGAAGAAGGCCATGATGAACTGTTGGGACAAGACCCTGCATTGTGTAGATGAAGAGGCAAAACCTTTTGTTCTCAAGGGAAAACCAAAACCTATCTCTGTAAGACAAATATCAGCACTGCAATTAAAACGAACAGCTAGAAAAGGATACCAATTTTATGCAGTACATGTGGAAGAAACAGAACAGAAAACTGAAGAAAATTTGTTGGATGCCTTAACAGTAGTAAGAGAGTTTAAGGAAGTCTTTCCAGATGAGATTCCTCATCTTCCCCCCAAAATAGAGATTGAATTTTCAATCGATCTGGTGCCGAGAGCAACACCTGTTTCCCGCGCCCCTTACCGAATGAGTCCCCCCGAACTCATGGAACTGAAAATGCAATTACAGGAATTGTTGGATAAGGGCTATATTTGACCGAGTGTGTCTCCTTGGGGAGCACTGGTCCTATTTGTTAAAAATAAGGATGGAACCTTTAGGATGTGCATTGATTATCGTCAACTGAATAAGTTGACCATTAAAAACAGATACCCCTTGCGCAGAATTTATGATCTTTTTGACCAAGTGAGAGGAGCTTTAGTATTTTCGAAGACTGACTTAAGGAATGGTTATCACCAGCTCAGAATTAAAGAAGAGGACATCAGCAAAACAACCTTTCGAACCAGGTATGGTCACTACGAATATGTAGTCCTACCTTTTGGGTTGACAAATGCCCCTGCCACATTTATGTGCCTAATGAATAGTGTGTTAAATAAGTACTTGGATAAATTTGTACTTGTGTTCATAGATGATATTTTAGTCTACTCAAAAAGTGAGAAGGAACATAAAGAACACTTGAGGATAGTATTGCAAACTCTGAAAGAAAACTAGTTATATGCCAAGTTCAGCAAATGTGAATTCTATAAAGATAAGATCCAATACTTGGGTCATATTATTTATGAACAAGGGCTGGATGTTGACCCTGAAAAGATAAAAGCTATTAAAGAATGGCCTATGCCAACTGATGTCTCAACAGTGAGATCATTCATGGGGATTGCCAGTTATTATCGTAGATTTGTGGAGAGATTTTCTGCCATAGCACATCCCATAACATCATTACAAAGGAAGGGTGTCAAATTTGAGTGAACTGAAAAATGCCAAAATAGTTTTGACCAATTAAAACTAAAACTTACTACAACCCCTATACCGAAGATTGCAGATCCTGATAAAGAATTTTTTGTATGTACGGATGCCTGTAGAGAGGGGTTGGGAGGAGTTCTTTTGCAGGAAAATTCAGTTATTTCATATGAGTCTAGGAAATTGAAGATACATGAACATAACTATAGAGCCTATGATTTAGAGCTAGCTGCTGTTATTCATGCCTTGAATATGTGGTGACACTATCTCCTTGGAAAAAAATTTACATTGATGACTGATCATATTAGTCTCAAATATTTCTTTTCCCAAACTGATTTGAATGCGAGACAAGCCAGATGGTTGTCTTTTCTAAGTGAATTCGATATGGACATAAAACATATGAAGGGGAAAGAAAATAAAATTGCTGATGCATTGAGCAGAAATGCTTGTCAAAATATAAACAACATTGGAAGTAGTGCCCAGGTTGATGTAGAAGATTTGGTGAAAAAGGCAGCAGACCAAGATCCAAATTATGAAACACTACTGGTGAAACTACTAAAGAAGGAGAATATTGATTTCACTCAAAACCGAAAAGGGATGATCTGCTACAAAAATAGATTGTATATCCCCAATGTAGAAACTTTAAAAAGGGAGATTTTAGATGAATATCACAAACAGCCATATGCAGGGTATCTTGGGTATCAGAAAATGTTAACAGCTTTGAAAAATAAGTTGTTTTGGCGAGGAATGAAAAGAGATGTAGCAGAATATTTAGCTAGATGCATGGAGTGTCAACTAGTTAAAGTTGAACATCAGCATCCTGCTGGTCTTCTAAACCCCTTGCCGATTGCAGAATGGAAATGGGACACAGTTTCTATAGATTTTATAATAGGGCTACCCAAAACTAAATACCAACACGATTCAGTGATGGTAGTATTAGACACTTTAACAAAGGCTGCACACTTCATACCTGTAAAGTCTACTTTTGGGACAGCTCAAGTAGCAGATGTGTTTCTAAAACGGATAGTAAGATTACATGGGGTCCCAAAGGTGATTGTTTCAGATAGAGATGCTAAGTTCACAACAACCTTTTGGAAAGGTCTATTTGGCGGCATGGGAACTAAGCTGAATTTTAGTACTGCCTATCACCCTGAGACCGACGGGCAGACCGAGAGAACTAATCAGATTTTGGAGGATATGTTGAGAATGTATGTGATGGATAGGCCATCAAAGTGGGAAGATTATTTTCATTTAGCTGAATTTGCCTATAATAACAACTACCAATCCTCCATCAAAATGAGTCCTTTTGAGGCACTCTATGGAAGAAATTGTCATAATCCTTTAAGATGGAGCTAACCAGAGGATAAACTAATGTTGGGACCAGATGCCTTACAAGAGATGGAAAGAATTTTTAAACAGATACAAAGAAACATCAAGACAACACAAGATCGCCAGAAAAACTATGCTGATAAGAAGAGAGTACACCGAGAATTTAAAGTGGGAGAACATGTGTACTTGCGTATTAAACCCAAAAAGAGCACACTTTATGCTGGAAGTTGTGCAAAACTAGCTCGTAGATATTGTGGTCCTTTTGAAGTATTAGAAAGGGTGGGACCAGTGGCTTACAAGCTGGCCTTACCACCCCATGTTAGAGTTCATGATGTGTTTCATGTTTCATTATTAAAAATATATATACATGATGCTTCTCACATAGTGGATTGGAATGTGGTATAGGTAGAACCAGAAGGGGAGTTTCTGCCAGAACCGCTTCAAATATTGGAGCGGGAAGAAATTGAATTGAGGCACCGAATGGTAGAAAGAGTAAAGGTGCAGTGGAAGCACTTTACTACTGAAGAAGCTACCTGGGAAAGAGAAGCTGAAATGATGGAAAGATATCCATTTTTTTTTTTTAAATGAACTCTAGTAGTTAAATAACAACACTGAGGATGGTGTTTGCTTTCAGAGGGGGAATATGTAACACCCCTAGTTTATGTGTTTAAAATTAAAAACTAGACATTTGAACTTTAATCCTAAGGGGAGTGGACCCCAAAGGACAAGTATTTTGTGGATGTAATTAAATATTTAATTTGAGAAAATGAATAAATTAAGGATGTGCAGATTGACCAAAATGAGAATTGTGAGATCACTTGCTAAATCCATGAGGATGGATAAAGGAAAATACTTTCCCCACAATCTTTCAAAAATCCTTGAAAGAATTTCTAAATTGGATTTTGAGGAAAATCTAGTTTCCCCAATGATGTGGAGAGTAGTTGGGAAGAGGTAAAAAGCTGGGAAAAGCATAAATCAGCTTTAAAAAAATCCCTAAAATGGGAAGCCTAGGAAAATAGGAAGAAAAGCATCCTGATATTCTGGACGCAGAATTAGAAACAGGCTTTGGAGAACAACAACTTAAATAAGCTGCTCTTAAACAGATTAGAGGTTGATCTGTACTGGAGGTGGTCTCAGCTCGGGGGTGAGTTCGGGAGATAGAGGGACTCTACGGTTGGGAGGACTGGTCAAATACCAAAGTGGTATGCACATAGTGTTATGAATGAAAAAGAAAATCAATAATTGTTGACATGCATAAGAGTTTATGAGTATATCTGTATGCTAGTTAATTGTCTTGTTATGTTGCTGGTATCCCATACATTTACAGAATAGTAGAGTAGTCCAACTCTTCTAGTTCTGCATGGTTATAGGAACTAGGAAAATGAGGCAAAATCACCCAGAATTTCTAAACCAGTTTTGGTCTAAATCTGGAGATTTTAGTAACTCATAATTTATAATTTTGTAACTTTAATCTTCTTCTATGGGGAAGGGAATACAGTTAAGAAATTCTGTAATAAAAATTCTAAGACAGTAGGAAAATGAATGTATATAGGACTGAATTATTCCCTTATTGAATTCTTTATAGGAGGTATAGATATAGATGGAATTTAGAAACAATAGTGCATGTTTAATTGTAGATACTCTAATCTATTCTCAAAGAATTGAATGAAAGAGTATGAAATTGTAGTACTGCTTAAACTATATTACAGGTTAAAGAAATGAAACTATATATGGATATTAACCCTAGAAATGAAGTATGTATAAAACTATGGAAATAACCCCCTTGGTAATAGGGAGGATCTGATTTAGTTGCAGGATGGAAAGATTAGGCCTGCATAGAAACTATAAAACCAATTACCTAACTGCAATTTATATGGATACATATAGATATATATATATGTCAATACTGCAGAAAATAACAACCAGATATCCACCAGTCTATATATATCTATCAGTGAAAAAAAAAAAAAACCAGTAGACATTTATACATTGGGACTGCCCTAGGATGAATACAAAAGAACCAACAATTCGAAGTATACAGTTATGGGGTACAATTAACCTTACCTAGGAAGCTGTCACCCTCCTAAGAAGACAGAGAGTTTCTGTAGGAACCATACAACATATACCAATAATAGACAATGTTAACTTTCATTTACCGAGTCACTAAAAATTCAGAAAAGATGACAGTAAAAATATATATACATATGAAAGTCATAATTATGATAAGAAGGCAGAAAGGGAAATAACACATAAATGTCGCAATCAGTTTAGATTGACACAAAACAATTAATTGAGGGCAAGAGATAGGAAACATCCATAAAATAATAAGTTGGAGATTCGTGAAGCTCATACAAAATTATCAAAGATATCAGTGAAGAAGAATAGCCACGTTCGGCATATACATATCAGAGGTCGAGCCTCTTAGGCAAAAGTCCTTTAAAAGACCCCATGCTCACTTCAAAACAAAAAAAAAAAATAATATGTTCAAAGAATATTATCATATGAAGGGAAATTGTTAATAGTTACAGTCTCTGACCGAGTCTATAAAATTACAATAGACTGCTAAAATCTTAAGAAATTAACTGTTTCGCATAAACGAGGTGGAACAATGCGATGAGAGGATGGTTCTCTCCGCACAGGCATATACCGACCTGAAACGTCAAGCGAGGTGAAATTAATATCAATCGAAAATTAAATGTCTCATATATGCCGACGATGGAATGCATATGGAGTATGCATTACCTGTAGAATTGTAGTCATGATAGTGGATCTATCAATAGAATAACTGACAGAAAATTTTACCAACAGCGAAATTTAGCAAGACGAGAAGGGGTTACCTGCCAAAGAAGACCCTCGTTCCTTCCGAGTTCTCTGAAACAAGGATAGAGGCAGAATATTAACGAATTTGAAAGCTAGAAGGTTAAAAGTAAAATGAAAAAAAAAAAAGATACATAATAAAAATAAAACCTCATGAAGTTCTTGCCTGAGGACTATCGCTCTCCTGTGAAGAGACGAGCCAAGTTAACATCTCACTATCCAAACTCAACGCTCAAGTCACAAAGGACGAACAGAGGTATACCTATTAAGAAACCCTGCGTGGTATTATCAAGCTTCGTTAACGATAGGTTTAACGCTATCGACGCAGAGACAGTGATGAAAAGAAACAAGAGAGAATAAATCAATATATTGGTACAAGAGACTGCCATGAGATGCTTCTTAAACGAACCCAAACGAGACTAAACCATAAACGCAATTACAAGAACGAAATCATTTTGTATCACCATCACTCGAGACTTCCACAGAGAAAGATGTATAGCAAGTTCTGAAAACCGAATTTGATCTCCAAGGTAGAATGAAAGACGTGCGTATAAGGCTCATACTTGATGTAATTTCCGATGCATAGGTAAACAGGCCAGACATATGTGCACACCAACGAGTGAGTTCCCCCACGTGCAGAGCTTCGAAGTAAAGAGGTGAATAAACCAAACAAAGAGCAAAGAAACTGCCTTCACACAAAAAATAAGACTTATATAACCATACCAAAATCCCAGAAACCCTAACATGGTGAGAGGATCACAACCGTCCACATGGAAAAATCCCAAAGGTGAAGCCACGGATCGAATGGCTGGAGGTTGCATTTACACCATTCGTTCGACATTTAATGTGACAAGCAATACAATGAAGTTACGACATTCTGGCCGTATTATAGAGATTACCTTGGTTCTAGGGTAGGTTGTCGTGGCGATTGCTAGAATAACGTGGAGCTATATCATGTGACCATGAATGGGATGAAACCCATACCAACCAATGCAACGAAACCGAACGTCTTACATAAGCTAACGTGAAGAATTAGTATAACGTCTCAAATTCCATACTACGTTAAATCGACTTTACCAGGTTGTATTACGTGGAAGCCCAAGATAAATGAGTTCAATCTCGACATAAATTCCAACGTGAATGATATGTATAACAAATTGGGAATGATATTGACACAGATCTTGTGAAAACTATGACTGCCGAGTCATTGAATATCCATAAGTGCCATATGAGCCTAGATCTAAAAGTAGGTGAATGAAATCCATCTAACGTTCACACGTTATAAACGTATGGGAGCAAAGAATTCGTAAAAAATGCCACGACCAACGTGGTTATATTCTAGTTGACCCCCTTATATATGTATATCAATACATAATAATATGGTTAATGCTCAAATGTTCAATGATATCAAAACGAAGGTAAGACATAGGTTGATAAGGGTGACCTTTCATAGGAAGTGGGTTAGTGTAAATAAATCCACTATGATTTTAGTACAAAGACATATTATATTGGATTGGAAATTAAATCCAGTAGAAATTGATTTGGGTATAGTTTGATATGTGGAAATAAATCGTATTTGGGGAAATAAATATGATTTAACCAGATAGAACTCAAAATATTATAGTATAATATTTTGTCGGAATTATTCTTGAAATTATGGAATGCCGAAAAAAAAATAAAAAATTGGGAAGGTAAATGGGAGGTGTGACAAACATATCATGATCTAGAACATATAATGATTACTAGATGACATTGTAACTAATGTGTACTAAAAAACACAATACAAAAACAATTTTACCTTATATGATATCTTAAGATTCCAAAGCTTCTTACACTTATTTTCATCATTCTACCATGTCATGCCTAAAAGTATTTTATAGGATTATTTGAGATTTAAAGTTCCTAAATTAGCACAAACACATCATAGAATAGTTGGCCCTTTTTTTGTCTGTATTCTCCTCTTTTCCAATTCTATGGTTATTTTAGTTTGGGTGTCTTGATTTATGTATATTTTCCAAAGAGATAAATTTTCCAATTTATACCATTGCTTTTTTTCATGGGAGTGAATATAATACTGAGCTATAATATATTTTCCTTCAGATAGTAATATTTTTCCTATATTTTTCATTTCCCCTCCCTACCCTAGTTTTGGCCATTGATGTCATGAGTATTCCCAAAAAATATATAATTCTCTATTTGAATGAGACACTTATTTCCCCAATTTATATTCCAAAGATGTGAACCTTTGATATTTCCTTCCATGCATATAAGTTTTGTTTTCTCAGTATTTGGTGCATATTTTCCTTTCCAAACTCGACCCCATGTAGGTTTTTGATTTTGTGACTTGGCTAAGAATTTTAAGGTCCCTAAAATAAAATCCATACAGAAATTTTGGTTTTCAAATATTATCCAAAGCCATTAGGGCTAATTTTATTTATTGAGTTTCCCCTCCCCAGAGAAAGTTTCTTTAAATATTCTTGATTTTTTGTAAAATCATTTTAGGTGTAGCTAGAGCTAAAAGTAAGTAGAGAGGAAGAGATTTCAAGGTAGATTTCAAAAGAATGGCACTACTTGGAAGGTTGAGAAATTGAAAGGTCCAATAAGAAAAAAATTCCTCAAATTTTAAGAGAAAATTTTACCAAACCTCATGCCAAAGAGAGATTTCCACCAAAGGGGCACCAAGATATGTGGAGAAAAGGAAAATCCTTTGAATTCCTAGTATTTTAATAATATGAAATTGAATGGTAGAGGGAGTATTGAAATGGAATATTTGTGATTTGGTTAAATTGATAGAGCTACCAAAAGATTTTGAGTTATCTAGGATAACTTTAAAGGTAATGGATTCTCTAATTCTAGGAAAAACCATGAGGAGTGTGTTATAAAAAAATTGTGAGTAGAGGGAAAGTTTGGAATTCTAGTAGAAATACGTTCTAGAGAATATTCCAAGGAAACAATTTTTAAGGCATGTTTGAATACCTCTGCCATTAGGAGAAATGGGATCTCCTTTCGTCACACCTCTAGAGGGGAAAAAGGGAGATGATGGAGAACCATTTACAAGAATGGAGAGCAAAGCTTTAGTGACAAGATGCTTGAACTAGCTCATCCAATTTCTTTGAAACTAAAATTTTTAAGCATATGAAAAATTTATTTCCAGCTAAGTCATTCAAACTATCTTGACATATCTAGTTTAACCAACACTTCACAATTTTTTGAAGATTTGAGCGAATAAGTTTGTTCATGATTCAAAAATAGGGTAATCCACATAAGATGTAGACTTTCAATGACCACTCACACAACGAGATAAAAGATCATAACGACAATATTGTTCCCTAGATAAAAGATCACAACACCAATCTTTTTCCCTGGATAAAACCCTCTAGGAAGGAAATAGTCCATGGAACTAACTAACATGTCCCTTAAGGAATATTTTTTAACATAAAAGAAAATTTTTATATGAGATATTTTATCACAATTGGTCACTCACAATGACCATCTATGCTCTTTAAATATAGATCATGACTAATTAGGTGTTAAAAAATAAATTAATAATCATTATTGTTGAGGAGAATATGAGCCATCAATGCTCTTTAAATATAGATCATGCACTAATTAGGTGTTAAAAAATAAATTAATAATCATTATTGTTGAGGAGAATATGAGCCATCACATCATGTTTAGAACATATCATGATTGCATGATATCATGTTTAGAACACACATTTATTTAAAGACATATTAGACAAAGTTGAACTTAACTAACTCCTAAATATCTAAATATCTTAACAATTATAAAGTGAAAAAAGTGAAAAGTTCTATTTTAAAATTCTCATTTAAAATGAAATGACATGAAAATATTTACAAACAACATTTTTTAAATACATGTTGAATATAATCATAAATAATTTACATATAGGTTATTCAAACTTTCTTTTCTGATTTAATTTGAGAATAAATAAATAATATTAAAAATAAATAAATAAGAGAAAGAAATATTTTAAAAAAAAATTATAGGATTGTAAACATTAAAATTAAATATTTAAAAATTTGGGGAAAATCAGTTAAATTAAATAAACTTTCATTAAAAACCTTTTTATTAAAAAAAACGTACATTATATGTTTTGTTTAAAGTTAAATATCCTAAGTTTTCCTTATTTTAGATATTGATCTACATAAGTGATGAGTAAATTTGATAAGAAACTTATCAAAATATTTTCATAATAACTTCGTATGGTAATAAAATTATTTGTATGTTTCTTTTAGTTTTATATGATAAGGTAAGGAATATTTGTGACAATGTCAATGTAATAAATAATTAGTATAGATTTAGCTTAAGTTCCGATCTAATATGAGTAGAGAGTGATTAAATTTCATGGCATATACTTTTTTTTTTAAATGATAAGTAATTGAAATTAATATATTTTCATTAACAACACAACCATAAAAACTTAATATTTTCATGACATATATATAATTTTTTTTAAATGATACTTAATTGACATATATTAATATATTTTTAAGCATATGTTAATGTTAATTCATATTAAAATATTTTATTGATAACCCACATTGAATATTTTTTATATTCAACATTAAAATAATTTATTTTAACAATTTTTTTCTAGATATATATGAAGTTGATATCGATTTTTTTATCCCTCATATTGGGTTGTAGAATGAGCCTCTCGACTCAATGAAAGCCTTTCTTAAAAATTATTCATATATTTCCCACTTTCATGTATCATGTATTAGAAGTAGCAAAAGATCACATTGTAATAAATAAATTAATAATCAAATTTATTGTAAATTTGTAGAGCTTCCTCTAATTTATAGATGAAATGATTTTTTTCATGGAATTTTTTGATTAATTTTAACCAAAATAGGTAAAGATTTTAAAAATGTGATAGCCTCATTAAGTTAACTAGTGCTAACTAGTTAAAAGACAAATTTGCCTATCTTTATCTGGAAAAGAAAAACTCAAACAATTATTGTCGATTAAACAAGTTATTTAATTTTCTGATTTATTAATTAGGAGTAAATTATTAATGAAAGGAAAATATTTTTTTTTTTAAAGAAGATGGTAAAAATGTTTCAAGAATAGGAGGTGGTTGGGGATAGTTGGAAAGATAGTTACCTAGTTCTCTGAGGATGAAGATGAATCCCAGAGGAGGAGTGGGGGTTATGTGCTATTGGTAAAGGGGAGAATTTTTCTAGAGCTGGTTATGATCAGTTGGAAAATATCTCACAACATACCTTATAAAACCAGACTTTCTGAGCTTGACTGGATTGGCCATCCAGAGGTCACAGCAGAAAGTGAAATCCACTGTTAACTGGGTTCACTGTCCAGAATTCTAGAGCTAGGGGGCAAGTGGAGGACGTAATAGCCTCCCTTGAAGGTTGGGAGGACCATAGCTTTAAAATATTAATCCAGATAAGTACATTGTTTGATTTCCCTACTGTTATCATATGTATGAACCTCGAAGGATTAACTGTTGTAGGAGTTATTATCAAATTACAGTGAAGGTTGTTTATTAAGATTCTGTGGAAATAGAAGATTCTTTATGCAAAAGGAAAAAGGAAAGATACTATTGATAAACATAGGAAAATATTTAGACTGCATACATATGGTAAACAGTAATGAAAATTTCAGCAGAGCTATTGATAAACACTTAGCATAATAAACTGCAGATATAAGCTTTGCATGTACAGCCAAGAAGAACATGGAAAGTAGATGGTAATTGTAATTATTGACATCTGAGTATGACATATATGTTGTACAATACAAGTAGTTCTCATCCTGTATTATGTGTATGTTATGTTATTCTCTGGAAAAAAAAAAAATTTAAAATAAAATGAAAACTAGAACCTGTAGTCTCGGCTTGAGGTGAAACCCCACTCGAGATGCATTGTTCATGTAGTAAGAATTCGCTATACGCGGAACAGTTCTGGAGGTCCGGTCACCCTATCCTATGAGAAAACAACAATATTACTATGCTTTTCATGGAAACATTTAAAGAGATTGTTCAGGTATATATTCCCGAAAACATAGTAACCAAGAAAAAAAAATCTTAAGAACAATAGAGTGATAACGAGTTCAGGTTTATGCCGAGAAAGAACCGTAGTAATTTAATAAGAAACCCTGTATTATTTTTTTCATTGCTATCAAGGAGTTTGAATCTCAGCAAACACGGCTAAAGTCAGATATGTGATTCTACTCCTTCTCGGTCTATATATTGCTTTTGCAACAGTAAACTAGGTCTGCAAATAACACATATGCACAAGAGTAAAACCCAAAATAGGAGTTCTGCTAAAAAATCAGCTAGATATTATCTCTATTTCCACTGCATGCGAATGCTGTGGGTAATGAACTAAAAGAGAAATAAAAAATAAAATCTATAAGTATCATTTTCAGAGAAACGGAGTTCCAAAACCCATGACAAGAAAAGCGAGCAATTGCCAACAGTTATAACCATAAAAAAATGTATTGTTGCTGAATTCTTAAAACAAATAATATGCCATGGATTAAAACTGAGAACAAGTGCATCAAACACGTCTGTTGAACCCTCGTAAAAAGATACTCGAAGTGTTGGATTAAAATCCGTAAGAATGAAAGACAAATGTAGCAAATGTATCAATGAATCATCGTGAAAATAGTACTCCAAGGGATGAACCCTATTAAATGTTACAAACCCCGCCGAGATACAAAAAAATTGCACCATCAACTTTTATACATATTTCAAGAGTTGTTGAAGAAATAATAATAATAATAAAAACTCCGACGGAAATCTACTGTATCCAGGATGGATTTCGAAGCTTTGTGTGCAGGCGTGCCACAAATATCGACGCGTTAAGCCTCAAGCATACCTGGAGATTTCGGGTGAATCAAATTGAAGCTAGAATTACAACCGAAATCCAGAGAAGTATTTTCCTTGGGGTTTTAGAAAGCATACCTGCAAGTCAACTGTCAAAAGAAAAATGAAAGTAAGAATCGAGGGTTTTTAACCATAAGGGTTTCACAATTACACAAGTTGAAAATAAATCAGGGAAGCAATGTTTTCCTTACCTGGGAAGATCACCGTAGAGTTATAGGATAATTCCCTCCACACCTGCAATGTAACCGTGGAAAAATTTGAAATCAGGGTTACAACAGAACTATGACCCGAGGACGTAGTTGAGTAATCCGGACTACTGAACTCAACGACGAGCTGGAAAGATTATAAACATATTAAACCGAGAAGGAAGATTACGAAATGCAAGATCTTAATAAAACCAAATTCAGAACAATGTTTACCTCTGAAGTCGATCTAGGTTTTGCCTCATGCCGCTTGGCATTATAAACCCTCAAGAAACCAGGGTCTCGGAGCTCAGTGAGGAACAGAAAATCAAAGTGACAGAGAAGTAAAAAGAAAGGATTACAACAGTGTAAAGGAGCAAAACCCGAAATGGCGGTAAGTCTATATTACTCCCCACGGGACTTCAATACCTCAATCTGCCCAAAATTAAATCAACGGTTCAGATCTGTGAATGACACCTAGGGTTCCCCTTGGAAGGCGTGAATGGTTACCAGCTGTAGGAGAGGATCAAAAATCAGATCCCGCAGTAAAATCCACCTGATTCACAGCCTGCATGCAATTAATGTATGAGTTGACAAGTGTAAGCAGGACCGTGCCATATCAATTGGTAATGCAACACTAGTAATTCAAGTTTTGTATATAGTCGAGAAGGGAGATTTAAAGCCATACTCTGTTTTTGTATTGAGAACCTGGATTTGTTTTTATAAACTTTGTTTATACATAAAATATTGTAAGAACAAGATAATTTATTAATTCTTATCCTATAGTTGTGTAAATATTCAATGTCGTGGAGTCAAAAGATCTTTAACCTAGTTAAAGTAATTTTTTTTTTTTTATGATTGCTTTTTTTTTTAATGTATGTGACAAGTGGTATCAGAGTGGCGTTCAAATGCTGGGAACTTCGGGGTCAATTAACAATGACATTATGTGTAAATGATGCACAGAAGAAAGAGAACATTTAGCAGTTTATTAGGAACAATATGAGAAGAGGAGCTCCGCAGCAACCCCCACAAGACATTGGGGATCGTCCAGAAAAACCAGTGATGAACCCAAAAATGTGGATTCCATTAAATGTCGAATAGCAATAGAAAATTAGTAGGTTGTTAGAAGAACAACAACACCAAACTAGATTCTTGTTAAACACTGTTCAAAAACTATAGGAAGAGATGGTACGTGTCTGAAAGGATAATGAGAAACCACTACAAGATCAAGAAAAGATATTAAAGAGTCCATTAGACAAACAAAACCAGGAGATGGAGCATCCAAGTAAAAACAGAGGTATGCAAGACGAAGAAGAACATCAAACGAAAAATAACACTATAGATAGATTGGAAAGAAGCCCTTCCCAGTGAAGCAAAAATAAGGATTTCAATGAAGCAAAATCCGGAAATATATCAGATCAACAAGAAAACAAGAAACGGAAAGTAGAACTGCAAGGGGAATTTCGTAAGATTAAACCACCAAATTTCGATGGTGAGGCAGAAGAGGTGGAAGAAGCCTAGTTAATTAATATGAAAAAAATACTTCCAGGTATATGAATATAACAGCAATCTGAAGGCCAAATTGGCAATCTATCAGTTACGAGAAAAGGCCACCCTATGGTGGGAAGAAGTGAAAAATGTACACAACATTGAAGAATAGGACATTACTTGGGAATTGTTTCAATAGTACTTTAAAGATAAGTATTTGACAGAGAGATTTATGATGAAAAAGCTAAAGAATTTCATGAACTAAGGTTGGGATAAATGACCATGGACGATTATGTCACTAAGTTCACTTCCTTTTTACATTATGTTCCTTATCTCCGAGAGAAAATAGCTAAACTGCATAGGTTCCTGAGTAGCTTACCAACTCATATGAAGGAACGAATCGAATTCGCGAACCCCCAGACCATGGATGAAGCCATTCGTAAGGCACGAATGTGCTATCAACAGTCCAAGGCCAAGGGGGAAGGAGGAAAAAGCTGGCAGCCAAAGAAAAGGCAAAAAAGTAATTCCAATTTCAAAGGCAATAAAAGTGGCAAATTTAAAGGCGCAGCGTGAAATACTATTAGTAAGCAGTTTGGAAAGAATCACCAAAGAACTAGATGGCCAGCAGAAGAAAATCCTATAGAAGCATCTAGTAAGGCAGAGCAGGGACAGATTACTAAACCTCCCCTACAGTTTTGGGGCTGTGGGGAGGCTTATTATTATAAAAACTGTCCACAACGAACCAAAAACGATACTGTGGAAAATCTGCAGGAGGCTTCTACAGTGGGGGATGTGGCGCATAACATACCCCGTATCAATGCAGCTCTGGAAGATCGGCAGGCTGATTATCAGCCCACAATGATTGAATTAGAAGGTACATTACTAACTAAACCTGTTTCAATTCTAGTAGATCCTGGAGCAAGTTTGAGTTATGTAAGCCCCAAATTAGTGGAAATGTGTAATTTAAAAGAACAAAAATTTAAGAATTCCCGGTTAGTACCGCTAGCTACTGGGGCAAAACGAAAGGTAACTGCAAAGATTCCGAATTGTATGTTGGAAGTTGTAGAACAACAGTTACAAGTAGATTTAAATATTCTACCATTGGGATCTTATGATGTGTTATTGGGCATGGACTGGTTGGAAAAGCACTGGAATTTAGCAGATTGTAAAGAAATGATTATTTACTATAGAATGCAGGATGGTGCATGAAAAGAGATTAAAGGAGTTAAAAAGCCATTACAGATACACCCAATCATAACACACCAAATTAGTAAGTGTATCAGAAAAGGATGCCAATTGTATGCAATCCAAGTAGGGTATGCAGACTCTAAGAAAAGTCATCAATAATGGAAGATATACCTGTAGTATAGGAATTTCAAGATGTTTTTCCAGAAAACATCCTGGGTTTACCACCATGAAAGGATATTGACTTCACCATAGAGTTGCTGCCAGGAGCATCCCTGGTATCAAGGGCTCCTTACAGAATGAGTGTGCCAGAACTAACTGAACTGAAAATGCACCTACAAGAACTGCTGGACAAAGGTTACATTCACCCAAGCATGTCTCCGTGGGGAGCACCAGTCCTATTTGTTAAAATGAAATATGGAACCATGCGTATGTGCATAGATTACAGGCAGCTTAATAAGCTAACAGTCAAGAATAAGTACCCCCTACCAAGAATAGATTATTTATTTGATCAAGTCAAAGGGACTAAGGTGTTTTCTAAGATAGACTTATGATCCAGATATCATCATATTTGAATTAAGGATAAAGATATTTGTAAGACAACATTTCGCACTCGTTATGGGCACTATGAATTCGTGGTATTAACCTTTGGACTGACGAATGCACCAACAACCTTTATGAAGTTAATGCATGGAATCTTTCATCCATTTTTGGATAATTTTGTACTTATATTCATAGATGATATTTTAATATATTCTAAAAGTCAAGAGGAACATAATGAGCATTTGAGAATAGTCTTGGCAATGCTAAGATAACATCAATTGTATGCTAAGTACAGTAAATGCGATTTCTTTAAAATAGAATTCCAATATCTAAGCCATGTTATATCAACTGAAGGCATAGTTGTTGATCCTGAAAAAGATCAAAACTATTATGGAGTGGCGAGTACCCTAGAATGTGGCTTACATTAGATCGTTTATGGGATTAGTTGGTTATTACAGAAGATTTATAGAAGGATTTTCTAAAATTTCTTTTCCTATTACATCTCTACAAAGGAAAGGGAAAGTCTTCAAATGGACGATTAACTGTCAGAACAGTTTTGAAAAACTGAAGCAAGTTCTGACTACAGCACCAGTTTTGAGGGTAGCTAATCCTAGTAAGGAATATGAAGTTTGTACTAATGCAAGTAAAGAAGGTGTTGGAGAAATATTAACCCAGGAAGGTAAAGTGGTAGCATACGAGTCTAGGAAACTAAAAGACCATGAAAAAAGATATTCTTCTTATGATTTAGAACTTTCAACAATGGTACATGCTCTCCATGTATGGAGGCATTACTTGCTGGGTAAGAGGTTTGTACTTAAAACAGATGATAGCAGCTTGATTAGTTACTTCAAGAAAGCAGATTTAAACTCCAGGCAGGCAAGATGGAATGATTTTTTAAGTGAGTTTGATATGGATATTTAACATGTAAAAGGGAAGGAAAATTGAGTAGCAGATGTGTTAAGCAGAAAGTTACAGGGTATTTATGAGTTGTACTATAATCAGTTAGAAATCCAATTCTTGGGACAGTTAAAGGAGAAGGCACAGAAAGATCCGTAATATAAATTCCTATGGCAACAAATGGAAGAAAATAGGAAGCAAGGTAAAACATCTGAGTATGGAAAGAATGAATAAGAGATGCTAACCTTTTGAGGGAGAATATATGTACCCAACCATATAAATCTAAAGGAGTTTATATTGAACGAATTTCATCACAATAGTTACGCAGGTCATCCGGGATATCAGAAAATGCTTACCGCGATAACAAAAGGTATATTTTTGGCCGGGTATGTGTAAGAATATTGCGGAATATCTAAGCAAATGCTTAGAATGCCAACAGGTAAAAGTGGAGCATCAGCACCCTACGGGACTGTTGCAGCCCATACCCATACCTGAATGGAAGTGGGAGGTTATCTCCTTAGACTTCATCATAGGTCTGCCATGAACAAAAAGATAGAATGATTAAATCATGGTAGTGGTAGACAGATTAAGAAAATCTGCACATTTTATACCTGTATAGTTTACCTTCAAGACAGTACAGATTGTTGATATATTTATGAAGGAAATTTTTAGGTTGCATGGAATTCCAAAAACTGTAATTTCGAACCGGGATGCTAAGTTCACATTCACATTTTGGAAAAAAAAAAATTTTGGTCTGGGAACACAGATAAACTTTAGCACCGCCTATCATCCCCAGACTGACTGACAAACGGAGTGGGTAAACCAAATATTGGAAGACATGTTGTGCATGTATGTGATGCAACAACCAACCAAGTGGGAGGATTATTTGCATCTTGTTGAGTTTTCTTATAATAACGGTTATTAGGAATCTCTGAAAATGAGCCCCTTCGAGGCATTATATGGTAGGCAATGTCGTACACCTATAAATTGGAGCAGTCCTGAGACAAAATTAATGTTGGGACCTGAGATGTTGGCAGAGATGGAAGCCGAGGTAAAAAGAATAAGATAGAATCGGAAGGCTGCTCAAGACTGACAAAATATTTACGCATATAAGAAAATTTCTTATCGTGAATTTGGAGTGGGAGATCATGTTTATGTGAGAATTAAACCCAAGAGGAGTACCTTAAGGTGGACCTCTTGTGCCAAATTATCTCCCAGATACTGTGGAACTTTCCAAGTACTGGAAATGGTTGGACCAGTAGCTTATCGATTGGCTTTACCCAGCCACATCCAAGTTCACAATGTGTTCGATGTGTCCTTGTTGAAGCGATATGTGCATGATGAAAAACACGTGATTCATTGGCAAAACATTCAGGTAGTATAGGAATAAAAATCCTAACTTGAAGTACTAAACAAACTAATGTATATAGACTTAAAAACATTCTTTTTTTTTTCAGGTAGAACTAGACGGAGAGTTTCTGGTCGAGACGCAACGCATACTTGATCGAAGAGAAATCATACTCCGCAAATGAGTAGTTACCCAGGTAAAAGTGCAATGGAGGCACTTTGAACCGGATGAAGCTACTTGGGAGGACGAGAAGTTTATGCAGGAAGCGTACTCGGAGCTCTTTGTAGAGCTAGGTTAAAACACCGAGGACAGTGTTACTTCCAGGGGGAAGTTTTGATAGGCTCATTAAGTTAACTAGTGCTAACTAGTTAAAAGAAAAATTTTCCTATCTTTATCTGGAAAAGAAAAACTCAAACAATTACTGTCGATTAAACAAGTTATTTAATTTTTTGATTTATTAATTAGGAGTAAATTATTAAGGAAAGGAAAATATTTTTTTTAAAGAAGATGGTAAAAATGTTTCAAGAATAGGAGGTGGTTAGGGACAGTTGGAAAGACAGTTACCTACAACTCTGAGGATAAAGCTGAATCCCAGAGGAGGAGTGGGGGTTCTGTGTTATTGGTAAAGGGGAGAATTTTTCTAGAGCTAGCTATGATCAGTTGGAAAATATCTCATAGCATACCTTGTAAAACTAGACTTTCTAAGCCTGACTGGATTGGCCATCTAGAGGTCACAGCAGAAAGTGAAATCCACTGTTAACCTAGGTCACCGTCCAGAATTCTAGAGCTAGGGGGCAAGTGGAGGACGCAATAGCCTCCCTTGAAGGTTGGGAGGACCACATCTTTAAAAGATTAATCCAGATAAGTACGTTGTTTGATTTCCTTACTGTTATCATATGTATGAACCTCGAAGGATTAACTGTTGTAGGAGTTATTATCAAATTATAGTGAAGGCTATTTATTAAATTTTTGTGTGGAAATAGAAGATTCTTTATGCAAAAAGAAAAAGGAAAGATACTATTGATAAACACAGGAAAGTATTTAGACTGCATACATATGGTAAACAGTAATGAAAATTTCAGCAGAGCTATTGATAAACACTTAGCATAATAAACTGTAGATATAATCTTTGCGTGTACAGCCAAGAAGAACATGGAAAGTAGATGGTAACTATAATTATTGACATCTGAGTATGACATATACGTTGTACAATACAAGTAGTTCTCATCCTGTATTATGTGTATGTTATGTTATTCTCTGAAAAAAAATTAAAATAAAATGAAAACTAGAACTTGTAGTCTTGGCTTGAGGTGAAACCCCACTCGAGATGCATTGTTCATGTAGTAAGAATTCACTATACGCGGAACATTTTTGGCAGTCCGGTCACCCTATCCTATGAGAAAACAACAATATTGCTATGCTTTTCATGGAAACATTTAAATATATTGTTCAGGTATATATTCTAAAAAACGTAGCAACCAAGAAAAAAACTCTTAAGAACAATAGAGTGATAACGAGTTCAGGTTTATGCCGAGCAAGAACCACAATACTTCAATAAGGAACCCTGTATTATTTTTTTCATTTCTATCAAGGAGTTTAAATCTCAGCAGACACGACCAAAGTAAAATCTGTGATTGTACTCTTGCTCGGTCTATGTATTACTTTTGCAACAGTAAACTAGGTCTACAAATAACACATATGCACAGGAGTAAAACCCGAAATAGGAGTTCTGCTAAAAAATCAGCCAGATATTATCTCTATCTCCACTGCATGCGAATGCCGTGGGTAATGAACTAAAAGAGAAAGAACAAATAAAATCTATAAGTATCATTTTAGAGAAACGGAGTTGCAATACCCATGACAGGAAAAGCGAGCAATTGCCAACAGTTATAACCATAAAAAAAATGTATCGTTTCTGAATTCTTAAAAAAAAAGAATATGCCATGGATTAAAACTGAGAACAAGTGCTTCAAACACGTCTATTGAACCCTCGTCAAAAGATACTCAAAGTGTTGGATTAAAACCCATAAGCACGAAAGACAAATGTAGCAAATGTATCAGTGAATCATCGTGAAAACAGTACTCCAAGGGATGAACCCTATTAAATTTTACAAACCTTGCTGAGATGCAAAAAAAATACACCATCAACTTTTATACATATTTCAAGAGTTCTTAAAGAAATAATAATAAATAAATAAACTCTGATGGAAATCTACTGTATCCAGGATGGATTTTGAAGCTTCGTGTGCAGGCGGGCCACAAATACCGACACGTTAAGCCTCAAGCATACCTGGAGATTTCGAGCGAATCAAATTGAAGCCAAAATTACAACCGAAATCTAGAGAAGAATTTTCCTTGGGATTTTAGAGAGCATACCTGCAAGTCAACTGTCAAAAGAAAAACAAAAGTAAGAATCGGGGGTTTTGAACCATAAGGGTTTCACAATTACCCAAGTAGAAAATAAATCACGGAAGCGATGTTTTCCTTACCTAGGAAGATCACCGTAGAGTTATAGGAGAATTCCCTCCACACCTGCAACATAACCGTGGAAAAATTTGTAATCAGGGTTACAACAGAACTATGAACCGAGCACATAGGTTAGTAATCCGGACTACTGAACTCAACGACGAGCCGGAAAGCTTATAAACATATTAAACCGAGAAGGAAGATTACGAAATGCAAGATCCTAATAAAACCAAATTCAGAACAAGGCTTACCTCTGAAGTCGATCTAGGTTTTTCCTCATATCGCTTGGCATTATAAACCCTCAAGAAACCAGGGTCTTAGAGCTCAGAGAGGGACAGCAACTCGTAGTGACAGAGAAGTAAAACGAAAGGATCACAACAGTGAAAAGGAGTAAAACCTGAAATGGCAGTAAGTCTAGATTACTCCCCATGGGACTTCGATACCTCGATCCACCCAAAATTAAATCAATGGTTCAGATCTGTGAAGGACGCCTAGGATTCCCCTTGGAAGGCGTGAATGGTTACCAGCTATAGGGGAGGATCAAAAATTGGATCGCGTAGTAAAAGCCACCAGCTTCACAACCTGCATGCCATTAAATTCTGAGCTGACAGGTGTAAGCAGGACCGTGCCATATCAATTCGTAATGCAACACTAGTAATTCAAGTTTTCTATATAGTCGAGAAGGGAGATTTAAAGCCATACTCTGTTTTTGTATTGAGAACTCAGATCTGTTTTTATAAACTTTGTTTATACATAAACTATTGTAAGAACAAGATATGTTATTAATGCTTATCCTATATTTGTGTAAATATTCAATGTCGTGGAGTAAAAAGATCTTTAGCCCAGTTAAAAAAAAATAAAAATTATGATTACGTTTTTTTAATGTATGTGACAAAATACTAGAGATCAAATTTAAATTTATAGTGAGCATATTTTGTAAGGTATTGAATCTGTTTATAAATTCAAAAATATATTTAAAAATAAAAAATTTACAATCTTGCTTGAAATTATAATCTAGAGATTTTAAAAACTAGAATTTAAGTTCTTTAATCTATAGTGAAATTATATTGTAAGATTCTAACTTAAAAAACTATTTATTAGACTAAAAATTTTTGTATTAAAAAATGAATAATAAATTATAATTATGTTAAAAACCTATTATTAAAAAATATTAATTTAGATTTTAAAACTAAAAATATTTTTTAACTTTTTATATATAAAATAAAATGGCCCAAATCTCATATTAAAATTGAAAGTAGAAACAACTTACTCACACACACACACACACACACAGATATATATATATATATATATATATATCTATATATATATATATATATATATATATATATATATATATATATAAAGTAGATACAACTTAATCATTCATATATACATAAAACCACTGCAATACTAATAAAATAAAACATTTACATTAAGTTTCACTTCTTCTTTTTTAACTTCCATTTTTAAGCACTTTCACTTACAAGTATATTAATTAATAAATACAAACTTAACACAAATAATATCACTTACAAACTCGTAAAACTTCAAAAATATTAAATGACTACCAATAGATTAATCGATAGATGCAATCATAAACCAAATGATTTCATCTACAAACAATTAGAAACATAAAATCAATAAACAGATAGTAATCATCAAAAAACAGCCGCAGTAGGATAGTCAAAAGATACACATGGCCATGCTTCTCAACCGAATGTAAAATATCTGCTTCCAGTGATCTCTGATTGCAGCACAATATTAAGGTTATTCAAACATGATAAACATGCTATCCTATACAATGAAGGAAAATACAGTTGGTAATGTCAACCTAAAATCAGAGTACAGAGCGTCACTCCATTAAACCTTTCACTCATATCCAAATCCTGCCCATCCATATCATCGCGGAGTCTCCAGTTCAAACCATGCAGCAGCTGCGCCATCCCAAACTCTACAACAACTATTCCCAATTGCTGTCTAGGGAATCCTCCCCTGCCTGCTCCAAATGGAATCCACTCAAATTTGTCACCTCTGGCGCCCCACTTTTTTCCATGAATCTCTTTGGGTTGAAACTTTTGGCATCCTCCCAATCTCCCAAAGGTTGAGCAGAACGCAAGTGCCACCAGTGATTTCATAACCCGAAATAATGCAATCCTCCAAAGATAAATGGGGAATGGCAAGAGGCCCCGGTGGGTGGAGCCTAAGCTTCTCTTTCACCATGGCTTGTAAATAAGCGAGACAACGCAGATCAGATTCCCATACCATACTGTGACAGCTTCATTAAAATTAACTAGTGCTAACTAGTTAAAAGACAATTTGTTTATTATTGTCATGAAAGAAAGACTCAAATAATTACTGTTGTTTAAAATTTATTTTATTTTATAATTAATTAATTAAAGGAAATATTTGAAATATAAATATACATAAAGATGATGGTAAAATGTTTCCAAGAATTTGGAGGTGGTTGGGGACAGTTGGAAAGAAGTTACCTATTTCTCTGAATATAAAAATGAATCCCAGAGTAAGAGTAGGGGTTCTGTGCTAGTAAGAAAATTTTTCAGGTTTTCGAGAGCTGGTTGTAACCAGTGGAAAATAACTGATCCAAGTGGATATTAGTGGTCACCTGCCTATTCCACTTGGGGCTCCACTATTGTCTATTTCATTTTTTTAGTTTCGGCACAGTTTACTATTTTTAGCAGTTTTTTGGGTCCTAAACTTCCGGAGCCGTTTTGAGGCCCTAAACGACGTTTTTTGGGAAAACGGAGAGCATCATGGGTCCATGGATTGATGTTGCTCATTCCAAATTTGTATTCCTCGGATAGATCTTTCTAACGAGGTATGGTACGCATCAAACGGAGATCGTATGCCAAAGTTACG
Source organism: Pinus albicaulis (assembly GCA_034641835.2). Classification (NCBI taxonomy): domain Eukaryota; kingdom Viridiplantae; phylum Streptophyta; class Pinopsida; order Pinales; family Pinaceae; genus Pinus; species Pinus albicaulis. The sequence continues at coordinate 1,237,359,939 of CM076578.1, forward strand.
CCCCTGGGAAGTTGAAACACCAATTTACCCAAACACGGCCCATAGTTTTGGCGCTTCATCTCCTAGGGTTAGGGTTTTGGCTATTTAGGATTTCCCATTGTTTATAAATGATAAATAGGCCCTCGAGCCTCATTGTAACTCAGTTCAGAGGCTTGTAGCTGCCACATCTCTTCTCAGAGATAGCTACCAGCGCCCTAGCTAGTTTTATTTCCATTCTGTCTGTAAGCAAATTTCAGTTCTTTGATACTAATGAAATGAAGTGTTATTTCCCTTTGCATCTACGTATTTATGTTTATATATGCTTGATACATTTAACGTTCCGGCATAAGTCTGGATCGGTGGTATTCAAAGCGATCTGCTTTTCTCGATCCTTCTTTTCATGTCCCCAACGAGGTCGGGGTATAAGGAGCCTGGGGCTCGGTGTGGAACAAGGGGAAGATCGGCCCTCGCAAACCCTCGTAGGGGGAAATGGGGGATGAAAATGTCATGTGAGGGAGCAGGAGATCCTATCAAAATATTGCTCGAGGAGGCCCTCGAAAGACAAAGGAACGTGATGATGGATAACTTTTCTCGGATCCTTCAACGGCTACCCACCGGCGGCGCATCTCCATCCAGCAGCCACTCTGGAGGCGCGACCCCTTTTAAGGTACAAGTAAATTTTGACATTCCCATATTTGAGGGTCAAATAGACGCAGATGCCGTAGATAGATGGTTGAATCTGTTAGAAGGATATTTCTCGGTTCATGACTTTTCAGACCGGGAGAAGATTATTTTTGCACTCCTCAAAGCTACCCCCCATGTTAAGGACTGGTGGGAAACCTACTGTGAGAACAAGGACCAGACAGAACCCTCTCTGTTCTCGGCCATACCAACTTGGAATTCTTTCCGAGACACCGTCAAGGAACAGTACTATCCCGTGGGGAGCTATGAGGACAAGTACATAAAATGGACCACGCTGCGACAACAAAGGGATCAAGATGTGCATGAGCTGACGAATCTGTTCCATACCCTGCGCACAAAGTTGGGTATCAAAGATTCAGAGAAACATCTGGTGCTAAAGTATCGCAGCTGTCTACACAAATACATTCGGGAGGAAATGGAGTTCCTTGACATCTCCTCGCTTGGTACGGCATACCGGTATGATGCCAAGATTGAGCAGAAATTCAAGCAGAAGAAGCGAGACTTTGGATCTGCGAATCAAAAGCAAGGGAAAGGTGCTTCCAAACCGCAGAACAAAGGACCGAGCCAAGGCATGGCAGCTAAAGACAACTCATCGAAGCCACAAGAAAAGAACAACACCGCAAAGCCAAAGAAGGACACGGGAAAGTGGTGTGAGTTCCATAAGAGCTCCACTCACAACACAAATGAGTGTCGGGCCAAGCAGTCGCTAGTGGCCAAGATGAGGGCTTCTAAGTCAGATGCATGCTCTGACTCCGAATCAGAACCTGAAAAGGAGAATGAAAAATGGAAACAGTTTATTGATGCGGAGCCTAACGCCACTGTTGCCATTGCAAAGATCCAAAAGGAGGAATCGAAAGATCTAGAGGAGGAGGAACGTCTCTTCCACTCCCAGATGTGGGTAAAGGGCTCCCCGGTACAGTTCATTGTCGACAATGGGAGCCATAAGAACCTCATTTCAGCAGACGCCGTGAAGCGGTTGGGCTTGCCGACCACAGCTCACCCACATCCATACACCATCGGGTGGCTTCACCAAGGACGAGATCTCTGCGTCAGCCGGCAGTGTCGCCTTCCCTATAGCATCAAGCCCTTCACAGACGAGGTATTATGTGATGTTGCTCCTATTGATGTTTCTGATGTATTATTAGGACAACCATACTTGTGGAAGCATCATGCTGTGTATGAGTCTCGGCCTCGTGCTGTTATTTTCACTTTGGGAAATAAGTTGTACAGGATACCAGAGGTACCACCTCCTACCGCTATCTCTTTGGTTACTGCAAAACAATGCAGTAAGCTCATTTCCCAAACCAGGAAATTCGTTTTCTTGATGATCCGCCCCCAGGGCAAGAAGAAGATTGTGGCCAAGACCTCCAGACAGGGCTCCTCTGCACAACAACAACAAATGGATAGGGTTATGGAGGAGTATGGGGACATATTCACCTCACCCACAGGGGTTCCTCTGCACTGTCAGGTCAAGCACCCGATTGATCTGACCCCCGGTGCGCCGCTACCTAATGGACTGATCTATCGGCGCTCTGTTCTGGAGAATGATGAAATCTAGAGGTGGACATGAGCTGCTATGGAAGATCACACTACATCAAGTTCATCGCCCTATGGGAGCCCGATCATGTTGGCAGTATGAAGGATGACTGGAGACTCTCAGACATCACTATCTAAGCGCAACAAGATCACTGTCCGGAATAGGTACCCAATCCCACGGATTGATGACCTTCTTGACCAACTCAAAGGTGCAAAATATTTCAGCAAGATCGACTTGAAGTCTGGGTATCACCAGGTACCAATTGAACCCTCCGATGTGTGGAAGACTGCCTTCAAAGCCAAGGAAGGCCTTTTCGAATGGTCGGTCATGCCTTTCGGGTTGACGAATGTTCCCGCAACCTTCATGAGAATGATGGACGACATTTGTTACCCACCAACTCATTTGTATGGGTGTACTTGGATGATATTTTCCGATCTTCAGCCCCGATCAGTAGCACCCCTACCACATCCGGCCAAGTCCTCCAAACACTCCGGCAACACAAGCGTGCCAATTTGGAGAAGTGCACTTTTGGCATGACCCAGGTTCAATATCCGGGATACATTATTGATGAAAGGGGGTGCATGTGGATCCACCAAGATACAAATATCATGGGATTACTGCTCTCAACCACTATGCAATAGAGCTATCCAAGTAATGCTGGGTGTTGCTAATTTCTATCAGAGGTTCGTGTTGGGATTCTCTCATATCACTTGGCCCTTGAGTCAAGTTACCAAGGGAGGAGCGAGAGCAAATTTTTTTTGGTCGGAACCTCAACAGAAGGCGTTCACAGAACTGAAAAACTGCCTCTGTTCTGCCCCAGTGCTCACTTTACCAGACTTGCAACAGCCATTTGAGATCGAGACAGATGCCTCTGACTATGCTATTGGGGCAGTTCTTACTCAACAGGGACATCCAGTGGCATTTCACAGTGAGACATTGTCTGACACAGTTCGCAAGTACCCCACATATGACAAAGAAATGTACTCCATTGTGCAAGCTTGTCGACAATGGAAGCATTACATTTTGGGGAGGGAAACAATCATCCATACAGACCACAGGCCCCTGCAGTTCATACAGACACAAGGGAAGTTGCAGAATGATCGCCATCAGAAGTGGTCTACATATCTGCAACAGTTTCATTTGAACATCAAGTATAAGAAGGGCAGCACCAATCATGTTGCAGACTGCCTCAGCCGACCACCGATCGTGGCGCTCACCACTGTGCTCAACTCTTGTGGGCACGAGACTTCTGATTGGCCGCTTCTCTATGAGAGTGACCCAGAATTTGGCCAAACTTACAAGGCACTCTTGGGGGGTACGTAAGTTCCAAATTTTCACCTTCAAGATGCACTTTTATGTCACATGGGACACCTTTGTGTTCCTTCAAGCGAGCGTGCCAAGATGATATGGGAAGCACACTACGGTCGAGTCAAGCATTTCTGGGTCGAGAAACAAGAGAAACCTCTGTAAGTATTTCTATTGGCCGAACCTTCAAAGGATGTCGATAGCTACTATCGATCCTCGCATCGTTGTGCCATTGCCAAACCGACCATCAAGAAGCAAGGCCCATATACTCCTCTACCTACCCCTAGTCGACCTTGGGAATCCATCTCCATGGATTACATGTCGGGCCTGCCTTCTACTAAGCAGGGAAATGACTGTGTTTTTGTGGTCGTCGACAGATTCTCGAAGATGGCCATTATGGCGGCCTCCAAGAAGAATATCACAGCAGAAGCCACTGCTAAACTCTTCTTTGAACGAGTGTGGGTGCACTTTGGGATCCCACAGTCTATCATATCAGATCGGGATAGCAGGTTCCTCAGCACATTTTGGTCCAACCTCTGGTCAATGTTGGATACCAAGCTCACCAAGTCCATAACTTTCCATCCCCAAACAGATGGCCAGACAGAGGTCGTCAACAGAATGATTGTACACATTCTGCGCATGTACAATTCAAAGCATCCACGCACATGGGACGAGAGCCTTCCTTATGTACAACATAGTTATAATCGGGCTCTCCACAGTTCAATCGGCCATAGCCCCTTTCAGGTGGGCTTGGGATTCCAGCCACTATGCCCCATTGACGTAGCCATGCCATTTGCAGCTGCTCAGGCCAATTCAGCTCATGTCCAGTCTGAAGTTGACAAATCCAGTAGCTTCATCGAGCGCATTCAACACATTCGCCAGCAGTTTCATGATATATTGGACAGAGCCAATGCCAAGTACAAGCAACGCCATGATCAACACAGGGTGCCACACAACTTCCAAGTGGGCGACAAAGTATGGCTACAATTGCAGAAGGAGCACTTCACTGGACCCCACTACAAGCTTCGGCCCGTACCGATACGGTCCGTACACCATCACCAAGGTTGTAGGGAACAATTCCTTCGAGCTCGCATTCCACCATTCCTCGTCCGCACAAGCCACCGTGGATCGCCGTCCTTAATTCCCACCTCTACTGGACACCTCTAACATTGTAGAAAAAATAACACCAATAGAGTTAAACCCAGACTGCATGGAACAGGCCACCACAGATTGTATCGTGGACAAGCAAATCAATAACACTCGCCAATAGAAGATCCAACTGTATCGGGTTGTCAAAGTTGGCCAACTCCTACACCAAGGAAAGTGGTTCACCAAGGACCAACTTCAGCAGAAATTTCCTCATCTCATGGAGGAACTTAACGCAATGGGGACCATTGCTTCCTAAGGGGGGAGGAATGATCCAGGTATATATTGGTGGTCACCCGCCTATTCCACTTGGGGCCCCACCATTGTTCATTTCTGTTTTTTAGTTTCTATGACGCTTTACTATTTTTAGCAGTTTTTCGGGTCCTAAACTTCCGGAGCCGTTTTCAGGCCCTAAACGACGTTTTTTTGGGAAAATGGAGGGCAACATGGGTCCATGCCAAATTTGTAGTCCTCGGATAGATCTTTCTAACGAGGTATGGTACGCGTCAAACGGAGATCGTATGCCAAAGTTACGCCCCTGGGAAGTTGAAACACCAATTTACCCAAACGGGGCCCATAGTTTTGGCGCTTCATCTCCTAGGGTTAGGGTTTTGGCCGTTTAGGATTTCCCATTGTTTCTAAATAATAAATAGGCCCTCAAGCCTCATTGTAACTCAGTTCAGAGGCCTGTAGCCACCACATCTCTTCTTAGAGATAGCTACCAGCGCCCTAGCTAGTTTTATTTCCATTCTGTCTGTAAGAAAATTTCAGTTCTTTGATATTAATGAAATGAAGTGTTATTTCCACTGCATCTCTGTATTTATGTTTATATGCTTATTCTGTTGCGTTCCTGCATAAATCCGGATCAATAACTCAAGGAAAAACTTGAGAAAAAACTAAACTTTCTGAAATTGACTGGATTGGCTATCTTGAGGTCACAGCAGAAAGTGAGATCCATTGTTAACCCGAGTCATCCAAATTCTGGAGCTACGAGGCAAGTAGAGGACGTAATCGCCTCGCTTGATGGTTGGGAGGACCACAACTTAAAATAGAATAATCCAGATAAGTACAAATAATTAATTGCATTCTTCTTATGAGTATGATTATTGCAGTGTTAAATGTTACAGGTATTATGTTCAGATTTCAGTAAAAAGGAAAAATGTTGTTTCTGTAATTATTCAGTAAATCTGTCTATGTGAAAGATAGGTACATTTGAAAATGCATAGATAATGGTGTTTCTGTAATTATTTGGTAATCTATCTATGTGAAAGATAGGTACATTTGAAAATGCATAGATAATGTTGTTTCTGTAACTATTTAGTAAATCTGTCTATGTGAAAGAAAGGTACATTTGAAATGCATAGATAAACTTATAATGCATGTGTACAGTGAAATACCATAGATTTTCCGTGAATTTATTTAAAACAAGCAGAATATGAAACTGCAAATTAAAGGTTTACAATTCTACAGTTAACATTTATTTACAAATGAAAATTAAATTACAAAGAATTTGTGAGTTATTGGATACCTGATAAATAGTTGTTTCATTATATTTTAAAACTTCTTTATAATGTTTCTAAGCACTGTGGCGAAAACAAAATTAGAAATTGCGGTCTCAGGTTGAGGCAAAGCCCTACCCAAGGTGTTCTATTCAAATACTTGATTAGTACGATACACAGACTTTCAAGATCAGTGGTATGGTCACCGAGAATAGGTAAACATAAAACAGAAATGTTAAAGAACCTATATGGTAGTGTAAGTCAAGAAGAACGAGAATTCATAAACCACAGCGAAAGTGGAAATTGTGTAATCTGTTATTCCTATAATTATTAAACAGAAACAAAGCATACAGGATAAACCCTGTAGAATTATTATAACAAAATCTATGAAAGGAAATCTTTAGAAACATTAAGCTAATTATTCCAAATTAATTTCCGCACCAATAGCAGCGAAGGAAATAATAGTTTTCTTAGTACAACAAAATACCGAAAACAGTAACCCTATTCCAGCGGAAACAAAAATATTATTCCGAAAGGTATTAAGTGGAAAGTTATCTACAAAGAGAAATGTTTATCATGCTTAGCAACATACTCATTAAATTTCAAAGAAGAAGGAAACAGTTATAAAATCTATGAGTCAAAACTGTAAAGGATAAATGCGGTAACATTCCGGTCTAACCCTAGTAAGAATATAATAGTTAGAGGAACAATTCACTAAACCCTTACTCGACCGATAAAAATATTTCCATAAAAAATTCCGACCACCTATCCTATTTGGTTTCAATTTAAAAATAGTTAACATTGTATTACAAGACCAGCTGTGGTCATAAAATGGAAAGACTCCACTATAGGGTTTATGCCCTCTACAAATGCTACCATTTATATAAAAATTCCTATGCTACAAATTTCAACAGGAAAAATAGAGACAAAGAGCTGGAGCTCCTATTGGCCAGGGTACCTGGTAAACAAAGGAGAAGCGTTGAATCAGCCATGGCTATAGATTACAGTGGCTCCATGCTGGTGAAAACTATGCCATGGAGTTGGGGTTGATAGCACAAACTTGTAGAGGAGTGTAAGGGGCACGGAGTTAGATGTTTATAATAAAACAAAAATGATGGAAACCAAAATCAATGCGATGAGAATGGAATATGTATACATAGAACAATTACCTGTAATAAGAAATTTTGAGCGGATGATCTGTATAATAACCAGAGAGGTAAAACATTAATACTCTAAAAACAGGCATTCAAACCCTGGTTAACTTCATAGTGAGAGCTAAGTGCATCGAAACCTTTTAGAAATGAGTTGCAAGTCATATTTTTTACTTGTTGGTGCGTGCTGAGATGGGAAGCTCCGGTTAGAACTATGGGAATCCTCATGGCGGAAGGAAGACTATGTTTCAAGCAGCAGATGAGTACTTTCCATCATTTGGAGGAGTAAACTACTATATTTCTCATGCAAGAAATAACCAAACATCCGAACCCTCCCAGAGAAAATGGAAAAGTAACTCTTCTCCATCGGGTGGGCTGAGCTAAAAGAGTTTTAGTACGGAGAACCCGAGAACATCAGAGTTATTAAAGTCCAGTTTCGTTCTCCCACCAATGCAACATAAACCTTGATCAATCTATAGATCAACGACGAGGATCGCGGGAGTACCATCGAAAAGAGAGAAGAATCCAAAGTAAATAGAGCAAGTTATTGCCATGTACTGTGGTAATACATCTGAGTTGATATGCCAGCTAATAGAATTCAATTCAAATGCCAAGCAGAGTGGTGTATATGATATATCGTAAAGTGTTGAAACTATTAAGTTTTGTTTTAACCAAACATCATATGTATATACCATTGACCTTGCATAGAAATTTATGTGATACCTATGATTATATCATAGTTAAGTGAAAAACAAAGTAACATGAGAGACATAGAGAAAATAATTATGGGTCAATGCCCTTTTTAATATAGTTAAATGAGATTCATAATCAATATTGAATTATTGCAATTTTTTTTTACTGTGTAATTATGTTTAAAGTAGGATGTTACAAGTGGTATCAGAGCAGCGTTACTACGCTGGGACCCTAAGGGTCAACTAATGACGAAGTTGTGTCTGTGATTAATTCACAGAGAGAGAGAGAGAGAGAGAGAGAAAGGATTAGCATCACAACCACAACAAGAGGTTTGGGATCCTCAAGCATCACGAGTGATGAACCTAGAAATGTGGGTTCAGTTAAGTGTAAAGCAACATCAAAAGACCAGCCGATTGCTTGAGGAACAACAGCACCAAACCAGTTTCCTGTTGAATACTGTGCAGCAATTGAAAGAGGGATTGGTACAAGTCCGAAAGGATAATGAGCGATTACTACAAGATCAGGAGAAGATATTAAAGAGTTTATCAAACAAACAAAGCCAGGAGATGGAACATCCAAGTGCTGATAGAGGCCTACAAGAAGGAGATGAACAGTGAATGAGAAATAACACCACAGACAGAGTGGAAAAGACTCCATCTCAGCGAAGCAAGAATAAGAATTACAATGAAGCAGAATCGGACAGTCTGTACGACCAACAGGAAATTAAGAAACATAAGGTAGAACTGCAGGGAGAATTCCATAAGATTAATCCACCAACATTTGATGGTGAGGCTGAGGAGGTGGCAGAAGCATGGTTAACTAACATGAACAAGTACTTTCAGGTATATGAATATAATAGCAACCTGAAAGCCAGATTAGCTACATATCAGTTACGAGAAAAATCCACTCTGTGGTGGGAAGAAGTGAAGCATGTACGTAGTATCGAAGAACAGGATGTCACCTGGGAATCGTTCCAGCAGTATTTTAAAGACAAGTATTTGACAGAGATATTTTATGACAAAAAAGATAAATAATTTCATGATTTAAGACTGGGACAAATGACCATGGATGATTATATCACCAAGTTCATTTCCCTGTTACGAACGTTCCCTATCTTCGAGTGGAAAAGGCTAAAGTGCAGAGGTTCCTGAGTAGTTTACCAACTCATATGAAGGAAAGAATATAATTTGTAAATCCCCGGACCATGGATGAAGCCATTCGTAAAGCACAAATGTGTTATCAGCAGTCTAAGGCCAAGGGGGAAGTTGGTAAAAGCTAGCAGCCAAAGAAAGGTCAGAAAAGTAACTCTAATTTCAAAAGCAACAAAAGTGGCAACTTTAAAGGTTCCGCGCAAAATACTGTTAGTAAAAAATTTGGTAGGAATCACCAAAGAACCAGATGACCAGCAGAAGAAAAGCCTACGGAAGTGTCTAGTAAGCCAGAGCAAGGACATATTACTAAACCCCCTCTACAGTGTTGGGGATGTGGGTAGGCAAATTATTACAAAAACTGTCCACAACGGATTAGAAATGATACAGTGGCAAATATGCAGAAAACCTCTATAGTGGGAGATGTAGTGTGTAACATACCCTGCATCAATATAGCTTTGGAAGATTGGCAGGCCGATTATCAGCCCACAATGATTGAATTAGAAGGTAAATTACTAACTAAACCTGTTTCTATTTTGGTATATCCTGGAGCAATTTTGAGCTATGTTAGCCCAAAAATAGTGGAAACATGTAATTTAAAGGAACAAAAATTTAAGAATTCATGGTTAGTACAGCTAGCTACCGGAGCAAAATGAAAGGTAATTTCCAAAATTCCAAATTGTATTCTAGAAATTTCAGAATAGCAGTTGCAAGTAGATCTGAATATTCTACCATTGGGATCATACGATATGTTATTAGGCATGGAATGGTTAGAGAAGCATTGGACTTTAGTAGATTGTAAAGAAAATATTATCTACTATAGAATGCAGGACGGCACATGAAAAGAGATTCAAGGAATCAAAAAGCCATTGTAGATACACCTAATCACAACATCCCAAATGAGTAAGTGTATAAGAAAAGGATGCTAGTTGTATGCAATTCAGGTAGGGTATGCAGATTCTAAGGAAAATTCACCCTTAATGGAAGATATACCTGTGGTGCAGAAATTTCTGGATGTTTTTCTGGAAAATATTCCTGGTTTACTACCAAGGAGGGATATTGAATTCACCATAGAATTGTTTTCGAGAGCCTCTCCAGTGTCAAGGGCCCCTTACAGAATGAGCTTGCCAAAACTAACTGAACTGAAAATGCAGTTACAAGAACTGTTGGACAAAGGTTACATTCATCCAAGTGTGTCCCCGTGGGGAGCACCAGTCCTATTTATTAAAAAGAAATATGGGACCATGCGAATGTGCATGGACTACAGACAGCTTAATAAGCTAACTGTCAAAAACAAGTACCGCCTACCAAGAATTGATGATTTATTTGATCAAGTAAAAGGGGCTGCGGTGTTCTCTAAGATATATTTAAGATTCAGATATCATCATATTCAAATTAAGGATGAATACATTTGTAAGAAAACATTTCGCACTAGGTATGGACATTACAAATTCGTGGTGTTACCCTTTGGACTGACGAATGCACCAACAACCTTTATGAGATTAATGCATGGAATTTTTCATCCGTTCTTGTATAATTTCGTACTTATTTTTATAGATGATATTCTGATATATTCTAAAAATCAGGAATAGCATAAGGAACATTTGAGAATAGTCCTGGAAATGCTAATAAAACATCAAATGTACGCTAAGTATAGTAAATGTGATTTCTTTAAAACAGAAATCCAACATCTAGGCCATGTTATTTCGGTTGAAGTAATAGTTGTAGATCCCGAAAAGATCAAAATTATTATGGAATGGCGAGTACCCCAAAATGTGGCCGACATTAGATCTTTTATGGGATTAGCTGGTTATTACAAAATATTTATTGAAGGATTTTCTAGAATTTCTTTTCCTATCCAATCTCTGCAAAGGAAGGGAAAAATCTTCAAACGGACAATAGAATGTCAGAACAGCTTCGAAAAACTAAAAAAACTTTTGACTACCACACACGTGTTGAGGGTAGTTGATCCTAATAAAGAATATGAGGTTTGTACTGATGCAAGTAAAGAAGGTGTTGGGGCAGTCTTATCCCAGGAAGGCAAAGTGGTAGCATACGAATCAAGAAAACTGAAAGACCATGAACAAAGATATTTTGCATATGATTTGGAACTTACAGCAGTGGTACATGCACTTCGGGTGTGGAGGCATTACTTGCTGGGTAAAAATTTTATACTTAGAATGGATCATAGCAGCTTGACTAGTTACTTCAAGCAAGCAGGTTTAAATTCCAGACAGGCAAGATGGAATGCCTTTCTAACTGAATTTGATATGGACATTCAACATGTAAAGGGAAAGGAAAATCGATTAGCAGATGCCTTGAGCAAAAATTTACACGATATTTATGAGATGTATTATAATCAGTTAGAAAACCAATTTTTGGAACAATTAAAGGAAGAGGCACAGAAGGATCCATAATATAAATTTCTATGGTGAGAAATGGAAGAAAATATGAAGCAAGGTAGTACATATAAGTATGGAAAGAAGAAAGAGCAAATGCTGACCTTCCGAGGGAAGATATATGTGCCTAACCGTATAGCTCTGAAGGAGATGATACTGAATGAATTCCATCATAGCAATTATGCAGGACATCTGGGATACCAGAAAATGTTAACCGCAATAAGAAAGATATATTTTTGGCTTGGTATGCGAAAGAATATTGCTGAATATTTAAGCAAATGCTTAGAATGTCAACAAGTAAAGGTGGAGCACCAACATCCTGCGGGACTATTGCAGCCCATACCAATACTTGAATGGAGGTGGGAGGTTATCTCCTTGGATTTCATTACAGGCTTTCCGCGAACAAAAAGACAAAATGATTCAACCATGGTAGTGGCAGATAGATTGAGTAAATCTGCACATTTTATACCTGTACAATCTACTTACAAGATAGTACAGATTGCTGACATATTTATGAAGGAAATTTTCAGGTTGCATGGAATACCAAAAACTATGATTTCAGACTGAGATGTCAAGTTCACATTTGCATTTTGGAAAACTTTGTTTATCAGCCTGGGAACGTAGATAAACTTCAACACAACTTATCATCCCCAGACTGACGGACAAATAGAACGGGTAAATCAAGTATTGGAAGACATGCTGTGCATGTACGTGATGCATCAGCCAACTAAATGGGAGGATTATTTGCATCTTGTTGAGTTTTCTTACAATAATGGATATCAAGAATCCCTGAAAATGAGCCCCTTTGAGGCATTATATGGGAGGCATTGTCGCACACCTATAAATTAGAGTAGCCCTGACACAAAATTAATGTTGGGACCTGAGATGCTTGCTGAAATGGAAATCGAAGTAAAGACAATAAAACAAAATCTAAAGGCTGCACAAGATCGAAAAAATATTTATGCAGATAAGAAGAGGTCTTATCAGGAATTTGAGGTGGGAGACCATGTTTATGTGAGAATTAAACCCAAGAGGAGTACCTTAAGGTGGACCTCTTGTGCCAAATTATCTCCCATATTCTGTGGACCTTTCCAAGTGTTGGAAAGAGTAGGACCTGTAGCCTATCAGCTCGATTTACCCAGCCACATTCAAGCTCACAATGTGTTCCATGTGTCCCTGTTGAAGCGTTATGTGCATGAAGCAAAACACGTGATACATTGGAAAAATATTCAGGTAGCTTAGGAATAATAATCCTAACTTGACATATGATCATAATTGTCATATACTGATTTGGAACATTGTTGTTTTCCATGTAGAACCGGACGGCGAGTTCCTGGTCGAGTCACAATGCATACTTGACCGAAGAGAAATGGTACTCTGCAAACGAGTAGTTGTCTAGGTTAAAGTGTAATGGAAGCACTTCGGACTGGATGAGGCTACTTGGGAGGACGAGAAATTCATGCAAGAATTTTACCTGGAACTCTTTGCAGAGCTAGAATGAAACACCTAGGACGGTGTTACTTCCAAGGGGGAAGTTGTGATAGCTTCGTTAAAGTTAAAAGACAATTTTTTTATTATTTTCAGAAAGGAAAGACTCAAATAATTACTGTTGTTTAAAATTTATTTTCTTTTCTAATTAATTAATTGAGAATAATTAATTAATGAAAGGAAATATTTGAAATATAAATATACATAAAGCTAATGGTAAAAATGTTTCCAAGAATTTGGAGGTGGTTCGGGACAGTTGGAAAATAGTTACCTACTTCTCTGAGGATACAAATGAATATTAAAGGAGGAGTAGGGGTTCTGTGCTAGTAAGAAAAAGGTTGAGGTTTTCCAGAGCTGGTTGTGACTAGTGGAAAATAACTCAAGGAAAAACCTGAGAAAAACTAGACTTTATGAAATTGATTGGATTGGCTATCCTGAGGTCACAGTAGAAACTGAGATCCACTGTTAACCCGGGTCATCCAAATTCTGGACCTAGGGGGCAAGTACAGGACGTAATCACCTCGCTTGATGGTTGGGAGGACCACAGCTTAAAATAGAATAATCCAGATAAGTACAAATAGTTAATTGCATTCTTCTTATGAGTATGATTATTTTAGTGTTAACTGTTACAGGTACTATGTTCAGATTTCAGTAAAAAGGAAAAATGTTGTTTATGTAATTATTCAGTAAATCTATCTATGTCAAAGATAGGTACATTTGAAAATGCATAGATAATGTTGTTTCTGTAACTATTCGGTAAATCTATCTATGTGAAAGATAAGTACATTTGAAATGTATAGATAAAATTATAATGCATGTGTACAGTGAAATACCATGGATTTTCTGTGAAGTTATTTAAAACAAGAAGAATATGAAACTGCAAATTAAAGGTTTACAATTCTATAGGTAACATTTATTTACAGATGCAAAGTAAGTTACAAAGAATTTGTGAGTTATTGGATACCAGATAAATAGTTGTTTCATTAGATTTTTAAACTTCTTTATAATGTTTCTAAATACTGTGGCAAAAAGAAAATTAGAACTTGCGGTCTCGGGTTGAGGCAAAGCCCTACCCAAGACATTCTATTCAAATACTTGATTAGTACGATACACAAACTTTCAGGATCGATGGTCCGGTCACCGAGAATAGGTAAACATAAAACAGAAATGTTAAAGAACCTATGTGGTAGCATAAGTCAAGAAGAACGAGAATTCATAAACCACAACGAAAGCGGAAATTATGTAATCTGTTATTCCTAGAATTATTAAACAGAAACAAAGCATATAGGATAAACCCTGTAGAATTATTATAAAAAAAAATTGTGAAAGGAAATCTTGACAAACATTCAAATATTATTCTAAATGAATTTCCGCACCAATAACAGCGAAGGAAACAATAGTTTTCTTAGCACAAAAAAATACCGAAAACAGTAACCCCATTCCAGCGGAAACAAAAAAATTATTTGGAAAGATATTAAATGGAAAATTATATATAAAGAGAAATTTTTATCATGCTTAGCAACATACTCATTAAATTTCAAAGAAAAGGAAACAATTATAAAATATATGAGTCAAAACTGTAAAGGATGAATGCGGTAACATTCCTGTCTAACCCTAGCAAGAATATAACAGTTAGAGTAACAATTCAATAAACCCTTACTCGACCGATAAAAATATTGCCACGAACAATTCCAGCCACCTATCCTATTTGGATTTCAATTTAAAAATATTTAACATCATATTACAAGACCATCTGTGGTGATAAAATGGAAAGACTCTACTATAGGGTTTACGCCCTCTACAAATGCTACCATTTTTACAAAAATTCCTATGCTAGAAATTTCAACAGGAAAACAAGAGACAAAGAGCTAGAGCTCTCGTTGGCCAGGGTACCTAGTAAACAAAGGAGAAGCATTGTATCAGCCATGGATGTAGATTACAGTGACTCTATGCTGGTGAAAACCATGCCACGGAGTTCAGATTGATAGCACAAACCTGTAGAGGAGTGTAAGGGGCACGGAGTTAGATGTCTATGATAAAACAAAAAAGATGGAAACCAAAATCAATGTGATGAGAATGGAATATGTATACATAGAACAATTACCTGTAATAAGAAATTTTTAGCGGATGCTCTGTATAATAACCAAAGAGGTAAAACATTAATACTCTAAAAACAGGCATTCAAACCCTGGTTAACTTCATAGTGAGAGCTAAGTGCATAAAAAACGTTTAGAAATGAGTTGCAGGTCATAGTTTTTACCTGTCGGTGTGCGCCGAGATGAGAAGCTCTGGTTGGAACAGTGGGAATCCTCATGGCAGAAGGAAGATTGTGTTTCAAGCAGCAGAGGAGTACTTTCCATCATTCGGAGGAGCAAACTGATATATTTCTCACACAAGCAATAACCAGACATCCAAACCGTACCAAAGAAAATTGCAGAGTAACTCTTCTCCATCGGGTGGGCTAAGCTAAAAGAGTTTTAGGACGGAGAACCCGAGAACATTAGGGTTAGTAAAGTCCAGTTTCGTTCTCCCGCCAATGCAACATAACCCTTGATCAATCTACAGATCATCAGCGAGGATCGTGGGAGTACCATCGAAAAGAGTGAAGAATCCAAAGTAAATGCGGCAAGTTATTGCCGTGTACTGTGGTAATAAATCTGAGTTGATATGCCAATTAACAGAATTCAATTCAAATGCCAAGTGGAGTGGTGTATATGATATATCATAAAGTGTTGAAACTATTAAGTTTTGTTTTAACCAAACATCATATGTATATACCATTGACCTTGCATAGAAATTTATGTGATACCTATGATTATATCATAGTTAAGTGAAAAACAAAGTAACATGAGAGACGTAGAGAAAATAATTATGGGTCAACGCCATTTTTAATATAGTCAAATGAGATTCATAATCAATATTGAATTATTGCAGAAAGCAAATTTTACTGTGTAATTATTTTTAAAGTAGGATGTTACACATATGCTCCACTCCAACCATGTGTTGAAGCTCGCCCTGAAGCTTCTTCAGCATTGGAGGGCGTCTCAGCACTTCGGACATTCCCCACTCTATCGCAATCGATGACGTGTCCATTCCCTCAACCAACATATCCTGCCAATACAGTGTATGTGATATATCAACAGTATATACATCTTTACTTTTTAAAAGTCATTGAAATTGAATTTAATATTGTGAAAATCCATTTAACCTATAGCAATGACGCCTTTAATATGTTTCAATTTGATTTGGAACTATGTATCATTATCCTCACAGATTGCAAGAAAACTTCGACAAGATCGAGGTGACGTTTGGGTTATTCTGTGTAATGTGTTCTTCTATCACATTATTGAATAAATGGTCAAAAGTCTTGTTTATTTTCTTGAATCTCCATCCAGACCTTGCAAATCCAACCACTTCAAATATGCCGTATAATCTGCGATATTGAAAGTACCCGCTAATAGAAAACTTTCTTCAGACTTTTCCCAATAAATAAATAAATGTAACTAACTTCGGACTTTTCCAAATAAATAAATAAATAAATGTAACTAACTTCGGATTTTTCCCAATAAAAAGGTGTAATGACCTTCATCAAATTAATGATATTATGTTCATTGATAAGCACGCGTGGTTCCCATTTTCAACCTGCCACGAAAATGACAAGAATTCTTGTCCGTGTTCTATAAAACAAGAATCACAGGAATAGATTTCTCTCTTTTTCTGAAAGTCAGAAGTTGCCAAGAAAAGGAGAAAATATAATAAGTATGGTTTATAAGTATTTCTTACAATTGTTTTTATTTGTTATTATTTTTGTGTGAATTTTTATCTATTATAATTTTTATTTTTACACAGCAATAAAATGAAATAAATAATAATTTTTTTTAATAAAGTAAAATAAATAGCTAATTAATCTAAGAGTTGGTCGGTTCTTTCATTCTCTTTCATTCTACTATTTATTGACCTTGATTTTCTCTCTTCTTATCAAGTTGTCTTCATGATGAGTCTTTATTTAGACTCGAAACGTACACTAAAAATGACATCTATAGATATTCCGAGTTTTATATCTGAAAAGCTACACCACAAAAACCTCCAATCTAGCATTATAAATTAGTTGTTAAACAAGGGACACGCATTACTAGTTATCACTAACTAATCACTATTATTCAAGGTAAATCAATGATTGCAAGGGGCAAGTTTTCACTCATGCTATATATTTTTGGGTTTATATTATTCTTATAGCTAGTGATTTCGATTTCCCACCATTCTAAATGAAGAACTCTTGAGACAACTTTTTTATTGAACTAGTCCAGAAAAAAATTTGAATCACATACAATCTAAATACTTTTACTTGCTTTCAATGAACCATCTTTATGGCGCAATACATTTTTTTTTCAATTATTTAATCATTATTTATAAATAAATGTTTTTATATTAAAATATTGTTAAAATTGATTTTACATGTAATTAGTTTTTTTTAATATAATGTTAATCCATAAATAAATAAAAAATTATTGAATTAAATATTTTATTTCACATATAAGTCATCATCCATCTTCTCTATGCTGACGATATTGTTCTTCTCGCAAGGTGCCCATCTGATCTTGATAAGCAACTTAGACTTCTTAAGGATTTCTGCTCTACCATGGGTATGTCTGTTAACACTGGAAAAACAAAAGTTATGATTATCAAATCCAAGAAGGACACTTACGCTAATTTTATGTATGGAAATAGTAACTTGGAGGAAGTGTCTTTTTACAAGTACCTAGGAATTGATATTCATCACAAGCTCAACTGGAACTATAGCATTCAGAAAAGGATTAATGGGGGGTGGAAAGCTTATTTTGGTCTTGAAAATAATTGTAAAACGACAAACCTCGTAATGTGGGATAAAAATAAGTTCCTCTTTGAAACTTCAGTCACTCCTGTTATCTTATATGGATGTGAGGTTTGGGGTTGCAACATCTCTAGAGAATCCTCGAGAAAGATTGAGCAAATGCAAAAGCGTTTTATAACTTATAACCTTAAAATTAAAAACAATACACCCTATCCTATTCTCCTTATAGAAGTGGGCCTTTCCCCTATCGAGAGCCTAGTTATGACTAGGCTTCTGTTGTGTAAGCACAAGCTCAATAGCACAGGAGACCATAGACTTCCTAAGCTAGCTTTAAATTCGAGCCAAAACCACCTAAGGCTTAAACGAGGTTGGTATAAAGACACCAGGGCCTAGTTAAACCATTGGGAGATTGACGAGAATGTTGCATTTCAAAACATTAATAACATTAAAAAAATGGTTACTTCTAACTTCAAAGAAAAAATGTGGTGTGAGAAAGATCTAGTAGCTAAAAGAAAATTAAGATATTATAAGGAGGTTATCAACCCCACCCTAGAAGATCAAAAGTATCTATCTGTTTTAACTAGCTCAAAGAAGAAAATTAATATAGCCAAGATTAGAACGAACTCTCATGAGCTCCATAGTGAAACAGGTCGTTGGACACTTCCTAGAACGCCATGGATGGAAATGATCTGCCATCTCTGTAAGAATATGAACATTGAGGATGAAAATCACTTCCTCTTACAGTGCCTCGCGTACAACCACATTAGAGCTCAATTTCATAATCTTTGTTACAATACCCACCTTCCCAGACTTTTAAGATGTCAACATTATAGTGAGTTCGAGAGGCTTCTCTCCGAGCTTTTTGAACATAGGAATAAAATCTTAAATCCAACTAAATAACTCTTTTCTTTAGGTCCAATAGACCAAAGATTGGTCTCAGTGGCCGTTAACCACCACTATCATCATCATATAAAATAAATAATTTAACTTAGATATAAATATTTATATCTAAATGTTTTAAGTATATTAATTGCAAAGATAATTTTTATTTTAGATTTTTATGTGTGAAAAATAAATATTTAAATTTAATCATTACTTAATATTAATAAAATAAAGTAAACTGAGAAAATTAAAAAAACATTAAAATTTACTTTGTAGATGTTTTATTATTATTTTTTTAGTATAAATTTTTTTCAACTAAAAAATATTTAGCAACCACCCTAGACCCTTACATGCATAGACCATAAATTAACCAACCCTAAATTAGACCCTTACATGGAGACATGTATTTGAATTATAAATTTAAAAATTCACCGTAAAGAACACAACAACAGCGTGGCTAAGTTGAATAAAATAAGGTGGGGAGGAGCCATCCGGGCCTAGAGCGTGGGATGTCACTTTGTCTTTATCTTTAGAGATAAGAAACCCAACCATGAGATGCTACCTTCACTTTTTAACCTTCCTACTGACAGCATTGCAGGGAGGAACCCATCAACCATCTCATCCAATCACTGATCTTTGAGGGGCCAGGCGAGGCGAGAGTGTGGGATAGCGACTTTGTTTCTCTTTAACCAACCATGAGCTGCTCCCTTCACTCTTTAACCTTCCTACCGAAACCAATCACGTGGGAGTTGATATTTTATTGGCGGCCTTCTTCCACCTGACACCAACGGAACGTTTGAAGTGGTATGCAGCAGCTGCTTATTTTGTCACAACCAACACTTCATCAAAGACTTCAACCAGATGATAGCTTAACGGTCATTTCGTTGAGCGGTCTATTTTATGACGGTCATTTCGTTGGGTCGAGTAGCGGGATTTTTTTTAAAGATTTTTTTGGATTTTTTTAGTCTAATTTTTCTAAAATTTAGAATTCATTGAAAATATAAGTTTGATGGGTAACTTTGCACAATAGATATGCCCTAAAAGTTTTTTAGGGTACTGAATCCATATACATAAAAAAAAAAAAACCAGTTTAAATAACAGAAATCAAGATTTTACCTTAAATTTTTTCACAAAATTTCAACACCAAAAACTCCAAAAAATCACACTAAAAACAACTCCTATTTAACTCACATTCACATTGGCCTGCTCAGATCAGTGGACCGCGAATCGACTCCTCGTACAAACAAAAAATATTTCGAATGCTCTTTGTTTCACATTCAAAGCTTTCGCTGCTCCCTTAATAAAAGGAAGAATAACATGACTCATTGTAATAACTATGGGATTACAATCTCGATATCCAGATGGGATGGAATTTATTTTATGTTGTATAAGGTGAGCTCTATTTGAGTAGCAAGATATTTTACAATTCAATACAGAGAAGTTGTCCCAACAAACTAATCAATAAACATAATGCTATGTTAAAAAATCTGTTTGGATCTATTACTTACATATATATATATATAATCAAATACTTAATGTACAATTTATAAAAATGTTAGGATTAAATTTGTTAATGTACAATTTTTTATATAAAAAATTAATATATAAAATTTAATAAACCATAATGAATTTATATATTAATAAATTTAATGCTTAATAATATTTAACAAATTTTTAATTTGAAATAGATTTAAATTGGTCTTACTTTTTTAAATGTTCTTTTATATAAATATAATTATTTATTTTTATCTTTTAATTAATTTAAATTATAAAGTTATTTTTTTCATCAAAATGTTATGTTTGTAGCCAGACACCAAATTGGTATATGAGATTTATTTTTTTGTGGGACAAGGGACCTATCTCCTCATAACTATTTGACTGCTAAGCCTAGCAAGGGATACATACTCTACCTTCTATGGTTTTGAACTTGTAACCGTTTAAGAGGAAACACATGCTTTTAACCATTAGACCCACTCAAATTGTATTTGAAAAAAAAAAAAAAAACTTAAATCCATGTTAAATCTAATTTATTAATCAATTGTTAAAAACTAGTTTAAAAAATATTTTATAATATATATATATATATATATAATTGAACTTTAGTTTTAAATTGATTTCAAAAATAAAATAAAATATACTTCCTCATCTTAAAAAATTTCTTATCTATAAGATTAATATAAATAAATTTAAAAACTTATCAAAATATTTATATATCAAAAATAATATAATTACCAACTTCATATATTTATAAATATTTATTTTTCACAATTTAAAGTGAAAAAATACTATCAATCTCATATTTATACATACTATTACATATAATTAACATAAATAAATATTTTAAAAATAATATAATATTTAAGAGATTTAGTGCATAAACTTATAAATGTAATTGATGATAATGAATTAAAAGTTGTCTTATGAAACTACCATAATTACATTATAATGAAATAAATTTTATATTAAAGAGCTGTGTAGTAATGTAGAAATTGTATTGAAAGAGAAATCAAATATAGAAAGTCCATGTAATGAGAAGAAGTGTTAGAACCACAATTTTTAAAATTTATGTTTTCCTTCTGAGGTCTCCAATTTTTTTAACCATTTACATTTTAAATGAACTTTTTTCTTCCAAAAAAATTGCAATGTTTGTTAATTTTTTAATTGTTTGATTTATTTTTTCACCATTTTGAGTAGAATTTAGTTGAGAGGGTTTGGGACTTTTTTTTAGTTACTTTGAGAGGGTTTGGGACTTTTTTTAGTTACTTTGAGGATGTTTCTTTTTGGGATATTTAGTTTTATATTTTTGTTGAGACACCAAGGTCTTGTTAGATCTACTTGCATTGCTAATCATTCCAATATCCAATACCTTGTCCTTCTCTGTACTTAAAGTTAAAAAATATATTCTAGAGTAGAATCTTTGTAGGCTTCAGATATTGTCTATTGGCATAAAAGGTTATATAAAAATAATATATGAAGGATTAAAGTTGAAAATAATAATATAATAATTTTCAATATAAGAAAAATTCATTAGTACATAAAATCATTATTATTTTTCATCATGATGAGCTCTAACCATAATAGGTTCGCCAAAAATATTTTTAACTTTTCCAAGTCCAAAAATATTTTCAACTTTTCCATGTCTAATATGGGTCAATAATTCCTTCAATATGAAATGGTAAATTAGATGAAATAAGCATTCTAATTAATCCATATGATTTTTCATTGTTACTATCTCATTTGAATTTCTTATCATCATTGCTAAGGACTTTTTCTTTTCCACAGATAATCTCACTACAAGGAAAAGACCCTCTAGCAAAAGTTATAAAGAAGGTTTTTAGTGTTATAAAATTGGCCAAAATTGTCAAAAAAACATATGCTACCACATACATTTATGGTTACGGAGGTTTTGGCGGAGCTTTTAATAGGTATTCAACACAACTAAAAAAAATGGGCGGTCATAGGTTATTACGGATGTTGTTTTCCTCGATGCACTAATTAGGCTTTAACGCACCAGTGCGTACGTGTGGATGGTGCCTCGGGGAGGTCAAAAAAGAATGCACCGGGTCGTTAAGGTATAAAATAGCACTGGGCGTAGTGTTGATGATACAACGCATCAGGCCGTTATAATTGGTCTTGGGATTTGAGCGGTGCCCATAGGCCGTATCAACACGTTGGTGCATAGAATTATAGAAATGCACTGGTGTATTCTTTCACACAAATGCACCGAGCTTTATAATTGGTATCAGTATTCGTGCGTTGTAAATATGTCATACAAATACACCGGTGCATATAGACTCTTAAACACCCCGGTGTGTAGTATCATACAAATGCACGAAGATTTATACTTGGTATCGGTATTCATGCGGTGCCAATAGGTCATCTAAATGCACCAATGCATATAGACACAAAAACGCCCCGGTGCATAGTATCACACAAACGCACCGAGATTTATAATTAGTATCTGTATTTGTGCAGTACTAATAGGTCGTAAAAAGGCACCAGTGCGTAGATAGACATAAATGCATTGGAGAGTCGTACCGCACAAATGCCTCAATATTTTTAACTGGTTTTGGTATTTCTGCAGTTCCCATAGGTCATAAAAACGCACCAGGGCGCTTAAAATACAAGCGCACCCGTGTAAGTATACACGCACTAGTTTTCATTTTGTATTTTTTAGAAACTTCGACCTATGATAGTGCAATTATTGTGATTGTTTTAAATTCATTATTCATCAAAAGTCAACACATCTTATAACAATATTCATATTAATTAAATTTTTATTAATGTATTTGAATGTGATGTTTGGATTAATTTGTTATATCATATCATAATTATTGTGGTTTTTTAAAATTCATTATTCATCAAAATTCGACACATATATATCTTATAACAATATTCATATGAATTAAATTTTTATTAGTGCATTTGAGAACGACAATGGAGAACACAATAGCAACAATAGAGAACGCAATAGAATAAATTAAAACATTTATTATTATTATATATATATGTGTGTGTGTGTGTGTGTGTGTGTGAATAAGACATTCTTTGTCATACAAAATGGGACAGTTATTGGTATCCCTTTATCTTTCAATTGGGACACTATGTCCATTACATTAAATAAAATGTCTGATTTCACAGACATTTTTCCAAAAATAGTACAACGCCTTGCTTTTATATCCAAACATAGTGATCATCATTCTTCGCTTGAACTGCTATCACTGCTAGAGCTACTTCCATGACTTGGGTTATTTTCAAAAAAAAATTGTTCACGACGTTGATTGTTTTCTTCTTCTTCACCTTCTTCCATCTACAAACATAAAAATAAACTGTAATGAGTGTATATACATTGGTGAGAATAATGAAAATTGGAATATTAAATAATATACATCAATGTAAATCGAAAAGAAATGACGTACCAATGCAACAATTGACTCATAAACTATACACATTCTTTCAAAACCATGTAACATGCCATCTTTCAAGATTTGATCTGTTGGCGCAGTGCCATACTTTGTTTCCTGCAAGTTTTATACCCCATAACAAATCATATATTTAATATAAAAGATTTATTTTTTCTATTAATTATAGACGAAGCTAAGTAAAACAAGATCGATAGATGCTTACAAATTCCACAATTAAGTTTTGATATGCCAACATATACTCACAACCCATATTTAACCCAATTTCAATCAATTCCTCTGATGGTTCTTCTTTATATGTTAGCACCTGTTTGAAGACATTCAATGATGATTTTTGTAAAACAACTTAAAAAATAGAAAAATGAAATCTAGTTAAGTTGTTATAAAGAAGTAACAATTACTCACAAACTTAGATAGCAATCCTTTTCTTCCTTATCGTCTCGTTTTATGTGCTGAATGGGTTCCATTTTCTTTTCTTTTCTGCAAGAAAATACTTGAAAATTAATATTTAATGCTAATTTTTTTATTTATTTTACCTAATGATTGAAAAATTCAATGATTACATATTACATTTGAAGCAAGTTGTTGTTGAGATGGCTCCTCCAACGATGCAATTTTGTACATTTCTTTGACCATCTCCTTGTACACCTTTTTGGAGATTCCTACTGACATAATTCTTATATCAGCTCGTTCATCTTTTGAGATTTTAATAATCTTCCTGAAAATGTAACATGACAATAAACTATTTAATTTTTATATTGATATATGAAAAGTAAGTATAACAAAAGTGATATTTATAAATAATTCTAAACAAACATCTAAATGAATATTACTTTTTCATTCCTTCTTTTTTTTTGTTGGACGTTTTTGCTATTAAAAGTCTGACTTGTCTCACTGACCAATTATCTGGAAACTCTTCCTGTAGTTTACATAAAATTTGGTTCTTGGAATCATTGGATTGGTTTTTGTATTGTAAGTGGAAATAACATCTATACATTCATTCCACTAGATCCCTCAAACTTTTGTAAAAGTTTTTTCCCCTTTCGTTAACTTCCAGCACCACTCTAGATGAGCTAAGGAGAAATTGATTTTCATTTGCATGTTCTATTTTTTTATTTTCTTAGAACAACATTCATTTTATGAGTTGTTGGTCCCTGTAAAACATCAAATAGATGTGAATTAGTAGACTGTTTGACACGTGTTATCTAATAATTTTAAGTATATTATTAATGATAATTAAAAAAAGAAACTCATATTGGATCGATAGTATTTTTTCATTCACCCGATTCATCTTTTTGCAATTTTTCCATTAAAATTTTATGCTCTTCTGCTCCTAGATCAGAAATAATCATATCGAGCTTCGTCATTTTGTGGCTCTACATGATACATAGTAAAAAATACATATTAGTTAAACTTACATATAGTTCAAAAATAATATTTTTTCTAAAGAATTTACAAAGAACTTGCCTTTTTTTCTTTTCTTGATGCGTTAATAGTATTTTTGTTACTTGATCACTTGTCAGAAATTTCTTTATCAATCTGAAACCCATACCATACCATTCATTAATATATTTATAAATAAATTCTCAACTTTTCAGGTAGAAAATAAATCTCAAGACACCGGTGTGCCTTTCATGAGGTCCTCACTACAGCCGATGCATGGGGATATTAACAATGCACTGCAAAACAGTATAATACACTATACGGTGCATTGGGTATTATAAACGCACCACAAAAAACAATGTAATAGTCCTAACGATGCGTGGGGTATTATAAACACACCGCAAAAATGATGTAATACACCATACAATGCTTGCCTAGTTAAATGGAGCATCGGTGCCCTATTTAAAATTTGGCGCACAGATTTAGAAAAAATGTTTTCATTTTTTTTACTACAGTATTTTCACGGTGCACTGTATAATATAGCGCACCGGTGCGGTAGCGTACGCAGGGCACACCGATAAAGAAAAATCCATTTTTTCAAAAATTCACGCAATGGCCGAATGGATTGGGATCCGACTATGCAAGTCATCCCGTGGGTTGGACGTCAATCTAAAATGAAAAACCCTAATTCTGAAATCACATAAACAGGGAGAAGAAAGGGTACAAACAAAAAAAATGAAGGTTTTAGAGTAAAAATGGATAAAACTGCAGAAAAAGTAAAAAAAATAATCAAATTTAATCACGAGATGGTTTCAAATTCTATGATACTAGGTTTGAATCACCAGAGGTTTGGTTTCTGATTGTTTGAATGCTTCTATTCGAACTTATTTCGTTGCTCCATAGTGCCCTCCTGCTCTCTTGCTCCAGGTCTGTCTCCTACAAATATCTAGTTGAAAATTTTAGCAAAAATAGTGAAATAATGAAAACTGTTTAGTATTTAAAGAATTATTTTATGAAATTAGATTTTTGAAAATATTTTGCCACCCATTTTCAAATTGGCGCTATTTTTTCACTTAAAGAAAATAGAGTAGCATTTTTTTATTTGTGTTTATTCGTTACCGGTGCAGAAGCATTATGACGCACCAGTGCGTCTTATTAATAACATGCACCAGTGCGTGTTAGGATGATAAGCGCACTGGACTGTATAAATTTTTTTTTTTTTTTTTATGTAAGATCATAATAAAATAATAATAATTATAAAGTACATGAATTTATTTTCATTATTTTCTAAACTTTATTATGTTACAAAAATTCATATTATTCTAGATTTGTTATTTTACAATTATTTACAAATTTACAAATTTAAATATTTTAATAAAATCATTTCACATTAATACAATTAAAATTTTCACATTAATAGAATTAAAATTTTACAAATATTTTACATACAATTACAATTAAAAGTACAATTACAATTAGAATTAAAATTACAATTACAATTTTACATTAACTTCACATACATGAATTACGATTAGAATTAAAATTACAATTTTAATTTTACATACAATTACATTTACAATTTTACATAGAATTACATTTACAATTACAATTACAATTTTACAAATATTTTACATACAATTCAATTAAAATTACAATTATAAATACAATTACAATTTTAGAATTTTACATACAATTACATTTACAATTTTACATAGAATTACATTTACAATTACAATTACAAATACAATTACAATTTTAGAATTTTACATACAATTACACTTACAATTTTACATAGAACTACAATTAAAATTTTATAAATATTTACATACAATTCAATTAAAATTACAATTACAATTTTAGTATTTTACATACAGTTACATTTACAATTTTACATAGAATTACAATTACAATTTTATAAATATTTTACATACAATTAGAATTACACTTACATTTTTACAATTTTTCATATATACAATTACAATCATTTCAAAATAAATTAAATATTACAATTACAGTTAAAATTTTACATAAAATTACAGTTTAAATTACAATAAGTACAAATACAAATACAATTTTACAATTTTACATACAGTTAAAATTTAAATTACAATTACGACATAATATTTAATAAATATCATGGTCATTTAATATTAAATTAATTAATAAACATCATCATGATCATGATAACCATCGTACAAACATCATATTCGACTAATAAACACATTCAAACATCAAATATACATCTCAATATGTCAAATAACTCATGCTATCACATATACACATTTATCTGCAAGCTAAACATTAAAAGAACATATCTAACATGACCTAACAATATGTGCCACATCATGATGATCACCAACATTAAAATTAAGTACAACTGCAACATGAACATAAAATACATGGACTATATATATATATATATATATATATATATATATATATATAATGTTAAAAATATACAACTGTAATATAAATGTCATGGATCAGGCGCTGGTGGTAGTATAACAACATCAATAGAAGTACTACAAGTGGATATTTGCTAAGTAAAGCTGGGTGCAGCCTCGACAGTCGATGGTCGAGCATGCTCATGATCATTATCACTAGTACTAATAGATGCATCCGCTGGTGGTAGTACAACATCAATATGAGCAGCAGTAGTGGAGGCCTGCTCAGTCAATAGTGTAGCCTCAGCGGTCGATGGTCCAACCTACTCATGATCATGAATAGTACTGATGGATGCAGCTGCAACCTTCCAACTAGACATGGCCGATGGTCTAGCCTCATCTCCATGATGACTGTCAAATGCTACCAGTGGAGTCTCATGCTCATTAGGTGCGCCGCGAGGTGAAAGATCATGAGATGCATGTGAGTCACTGCTCACGGACTGTCTATCACGTGCCGCGGATCGACTATGCCTATAGCTATGGACAATCCTCCTCAATCACGTAATAGCTGTCGTAGCTCTTACGACATGCCGCATCAGGCCATACATGTCACGCGGCATGCCTCTCCACATCTGCAACAGTCTATCATTGGCATGTATGTCTCTGTAATGAGCGGGCCTGAAGCCCACATCAACAATCAATGCACATAGTTGGTTGGCCAACTCCATCCTATATCTAGTCTCAGGTCGACCACACCTAGCAAAAGGCGGCACTGGTGCACCATGAGTAGGAGCATGTCTCTCTACTGCACCAGCCTCATCCTCATCATGATCATCGTCGGCATCATCCATGTCCTGATCGTCATCATCAGGATCCACACCTGGATCATGTGCTGGACCCGACATCTCCTCGCCATCAAAAGAGCCAATGTCTGCAAAATATATACAATTACACAACAATAATTAGACAATTTAATAAAAAGAAGTTCAATAACATGTTAAAATAAATATAAATAAAACAATAATCTTACCTCTATCATCTGGCGGTTCATCAGCTGTGAAGAGGATGTCGGGACACCCTCGCCAATCTAAGCCAGCATAAGGACATGGGACCATAATGAAGGGATGCAACCCATCAACACTGGCTAGTAAGTCCAATGAATCATGTGATATCCTAGGTGGAAACAAAGTGTCTCCCCTCTTGGGCATCATCTACCCCCACATGTGCATCCGGGCCTTAAACATCGGCCTATGAGGCTATCGAACAAAACTAGGCCTCATCTCTAGAAACCTCTCAAAAAATAAATAGAACAGCTCTCAATCAAAATGGAAGTTGACCCTCCCTTGTGCATGAGCACGACATCCATCTAAGGCCGTAAAAAACTGCCTCAAAAAAATGGCAGACCACTTGACAAGTCATGGCTAATGTACTAAAGAATCAACATAATATAAAAGTGATCAACTAATGCATTGTCCGTCACTAGTGTTGTGCGAAATGGTCAAAATGATAAGGGAGAGGCACTGCACGTCCTGTCTACCAAAAGGACCTATACGTAATTGACCTCTAAGTACCTGAAACTCTGAAGGAGATAGTACATGTGCTCTAATGTATGTCTTATAGTAAACTAACTGACTCCCTGCTACACAACCAGCTGGCACATCTGGGAATGAGGGAAAATCCACCCCTCTCCTCGATACTCCTGTAATAGAATAAATATCCTCCTCAGTGGGTGTGTACCACTGGTCAGGACCAACCTGGAAAGCTTGTCGGTGAGCATTCCACCTATGGATAAGATATCTCAAAAACACACTATGGGCCTTTAGGGAAGTAGCCTCCTCATAGAACTTGAGGAGGCCTACCTACCTAAGGATCCCTTGGATATCTGCAGTAATAAGGCGAGGGTATGCATCTC
Source organism: Pinus albicaulis (assembly GCA_034641835.2). NCBI lineage: Eukaryota > Viridiplantae > Streptophyta > Pinopsida > Pinales > Pinaceae > Pinus > Pinus albicaulis. The sequence continues at coordinate 1,237,389,300 of CM076578.1, forward strand.
TCTCCCTCTCTCAGGCCTCCCATTGGTGAATCATGTCATATTGTTTAGCCTATTGTTGTTGTTGTTCCTCCTCTTCTCTCTGAATCATTGCCATATTAAATAATTTTTTTTTATTAAAACTGCCATGTATTTAGGAATATATATATATATATATATATATATATATATATATATATATATGAAAAAAAAACAAACAGACAAGTTAGTGCGCCATAAAAACAGTCATGCACCGGTCGCGGTGCATCTTAAGAATGTAGCGCACTTGTCCTAGTTCCCCTAACGAAACATAATGCATCGGCTTCGGTGCAGCTGTCTATTTTTCAAGCATCGTTAACTTTATCAAAGTTCAGAATAGCGGTGCGTTGACTGAAATATACGCCCCAGTGTGTATGGTCGTATTAGTGCACTAACTTCATGACAATTACATAGTCGATGATGCGGTCTTCTACCCGGTCGCACTGTTGACCCTCTTGGAATCCAGAATGTGGTACGCTGACATATAATAGGATGGATAATTTTGTCAATGCACCACCCTATTATTCCTATTGTCAACCGTGTGCCTGGATAAATGAGCGCATCGACTTTTATTTTATTTTATTTTTTATTTTAAAATTATTCAGGGCACCTTTCGGTACGTCCCCGGAAATGGCGCAGATACCATTAGCACCGGCGGTGGTGTGGCCTATAAATTTTACAGGCAGCACCATTATCTGGTGCGAGCCGAACAACTCCGGTGCACTGCACGACAATTTTCTTTTCTTTATTTTTTTAATGGTTATTTTTAAGGTTATTTCAATTTCTAATCTGCTAAAAGGCTTAATTATGGAAAAAATAGAAAAATACCTATACATTTCACAGTCAAGGAGGCATATTAGCTGTAAACTTTGCAAAAGAAAATTTTCCCACCGTTTTTAAAAATGCAAGCTGGAGATTGGTGGCCAATTAAGAGAAGTAGTGTGTGCAATGGGTGTAATGAGCGCACCAATGTCAGGGCGGCTCAAATAAGGGGAAATGGCACTAGTGCTTGAGAGCTTTGGAGCACTGAGGAAAGTGAAAAATGAGTTTTTTTGGTCGTAATTTTTTTTTTATTTAACCTTGATCCGGTGCGCAGGGTTTTATAGGTGTACCAGAACGCTTACCTACAACTGCATCTGGCTGTGTCAAATTTGGTGCATTGTTTATAATGCACTGGGGCAGTTCCCTAACACTGCACCAGGACATTTCAGTTTTGGCATCAAATTTTGATGATGCACCGGGGCGGAATATCTGTAAAGAACCATGTGGAATAATTGTAAAGCACCAGTTTTTTGGCCTTGATCTTTTTTTTTTTATGTAACATTATTCCAGTGTGTGGGGTTTATAGGTGCGTCGGTGCTCTTGGATAAGAATGCACCCGCGCATTTCTATTTTGGCACAAAAGAGTGGTGAAGCACTGGTGTGTTACAGTAATAGGACGCCCCGGAGGTGTGTGTACATCACGAAAGCTATCCGGTGTGCCAATGTTTCATGCGCACTAGTGCGTTCTATGGTAGGGTGCGCACTAGTAACTCAGAGCTCAGGAGCATTGGAAAACTGAAAAATCTGGGGTTTTTTTCCAATTTTTTTTTTTTAATTTAACCCTTTACTGGTGCATGTGGTTTATAGGCGCACCGGTTTTGTTTCTTACAAATGCACTGGTCGGTTTGTGTTTTGGCATGATGTATTATGATGCACCGGTGCGGTTTCTTTCTACCACACCAGTCGGTTTTGGTTTTCGCGTGGTGTTTTATAATGCATCGGCGCGGAAGAGCTGTGACGCACCGGTGCTATAGAATAATAAGATGCACCGTGCAGGTGTGTATGGAGTGCATGGTGTCCAATGTGCCAATTTTTTGGTTCGTACCGATGCTTTCTCGGTTCCAAAGCATCGGGGCAATGTGTAATGATAAGCATACCAGGAGGAAAACATCTACAAAACCCTCCACCTGCCAACCTCCTCTAGTAACCTCTGCTAGAAATAGATGTATGGGGTATTTTTCTGTGGGGTTCCTCAAAAACATCCACTAGAGGGTCTTTTGCTTGATGTGTCTAGTACAATCCTTTACTTCATAGTACATCATCCATATGATTTTTCTAAGAAATATTCAATGTTAATTAAAATACGTAAATAAGACAAAAGACATTAATGATAACAAAGGTATATAAAATAAGTAGAATTTGTTGGTTGTGGGTGATGGATATTTTCAAGAAACAAAAATATTTCATTCCTTCATTAACTTTGACTATAAGTTTACTTTTATCAGCTACTTCGTAAAGTGTGTCACTTGATAAAATTAAAAAATGAGAATCTCTTTTACAATGAAGTCAATTTATAAATAATAATATGCAAAATGAAACTAAGAAAAAAATACTGAAATTACTTCATAGTAATTCATTTTTATAATACAAGAGAAATATAATTTATATTAAAGTTAATAAATAACTCAATTTTATATGGGTCTTTTTAAAAAGTAACTAAAAGATAGAGTTTGACTTTTGGCTAATTTTGACCTATTAATGCTAGATTTTTTTCCATTTTTTTTTTTTTGTAAGTTTGGTAGTACCTTTCATTTTTCTTTTTTTCACTTTTTCTTTTTTTTTTAATTTTTTTTTTTAAACTCCATCTTCATCAACATATCCACATGCATCACCCTGATTGGGGAAGAGAATTGAATCTGTGATGAGTGCTATAACAACCTGCCTCATCACCGTTTAACCAAGACCCTACAGATTGATTTTTTTTCCACTTTCAATTTTGTGGAGAAAAATAAGTTTTTTATTGCTATGTTATAATTTTTTATTTTATCTCACACTTTTATTCCTAAAAATTGGTATTAGAAGGAAAGCTTTGTTTGGATTACCATGCAATGTTTTATATAATGTCTTAGCCAATGGTATCATCATAGAAAATTAAAATTTCAATGTATATCAACCATGCGAAAGGCAAAGAAGAATTTCAAAAAGAAAGAAAGAAAAAGGTAATAGTTGGATGCCAAAGAGATAATAAGGAGAGAAGATGGTAGCATTGGTAAGTATAGGCAAAAGAAGTAATGGACAACCCTTAAAAGGAAAATTGATTTTTTTCCTTCAGAGTGGGAAGTGTTGCGGAAATGTTGCTTCAATCAGCTTTGATTCTACTTTCCAACAGTATCACCCCAACTTTAATCACTTCCCCACACAGACTTTGTGCTCCTTAAGAATCCAACTTCTTGACATATCAATACCTCCAATACACAAGAGCTTCAATTGGCCAAAAATTTTCTCTCTCATTATTATGCCACTATCTAACATGTGACTCAACTAAGACTCCATAGTCTCACAAGCTCTAACCTAGGCTCTGATACTAATTTAAAATTAAGAAGAGACAAATTATAGAAAAAATGTGCACGTCTAAAGTGAGACCAAGTCCATTTAAAGAGTGCCTACACTCAACAATTAATTTATTCAACCACATCATTAGTAACACAAATTAGTTTTAAACAAGTTCTTAACCATAAATTAATTAAAAATCACTCTTTTAAAAATAAAATAAAATAAATATCATACCTCTTCAAACAAAAACTAACACATATATAAATCTTGGTTCCTTAGGAATTTACATGGCAAAAGGCCCAATGGTCTTTTTAGAAAACGATAAGGCATTTATATATTTTCAATAAATTTAAAATATCTAAAAATAATAATAATTAAAAATTTATTTATATAATTATTTATAATTGATATTTTAATATATTATTAATTGTATTTAATGTTTAATTATGACCGAAAGTAGAGATAGAAGTTCAACTGATTCGAAAGGAGTTTGCTGCATGTGGGTAATAATTATGTTGTTACATCATATAAAAAATATTGTCTGATTGAATCAAACCTGGAAATTGTTAAAAACATCATATATAAATTTAATTCAGTGACTTTGATATTTAGTGAATTGACACAAATTTAAAGAAATATTAGAATTATTGAAAAAGAGGATTAAATTTACATCAAACTTTATACAAGTTATATAGATTGATGTTATCAATTTTTTATTTTTGAAATTAAATATTTTAATTCTTTATTTTATTTTTACAAATTGTATATTATTCTAATTTTTATCAATTTTTTATTTTTGAAATTAAATATTTTAATTCTTTATTTTATTTTTACAAATTGTATATTATTCTAATTTTTATTTAATTATGTTGATTTTGGAATAAGATTTTCTGAATTTTAATTTAATTATACAAAAATTTTAAGTGAATGATACATAGTAAATCTTTACTAATTATTTTAAATATTGTTAATCATATGTATAAATTAAATGTTCAAATTTATCTCAAAATGTAGATATTGAGCATATAGTATTAATAAACCATGGTATCCTAGAAAAACTTGTTTTTCCTAATCTTGTTAATATAAAATGTATCATAACTTAATGTTTTTTTTCCTTTATTAACCATTTAATTTATATAAATATGTTGATTATATAAAATATTAATAACATCATTATCTTTTTAATTTAATAGTTATTTATTTCCTTTGATCTAAACCTTTATTACATAAAGAATTACAACATCAACATTTTCTTAATTAATTAGCTCATTGATTGTAGTTCATAAAAATCTCTTCGTGAGCGTTTGTTTTGTTAGTTATATCTATATCTATCTATATATATATATATATATATATATATATATATATATATATATTTCTAGTTGATAGAATTTTACTAAATAACTATATTTTTTACCATTTTTCAATATTCTTTCATTACAATAAGGTAGAATTTTTTTTGGTTTGGAAATATGTTTCTAGGATTTTGATTCCAATGTCTAGGTATTATAAGTAGGAGATTATTAGCAGTACTCTATGGCTACTGAAAAACACTTTATGTTGCATATTTATGTATGTTTTCATGGATTTTATTTTAATTTAACTATAACTAGCAATTGCACCAGATGTTGCAAAGAAAACGTCGTAAGGTACAAATTTAAATTAGTAAACAAAATTTTATTCTAACAATGAAAAGTTATCAATTATTCAGTCGGTACAGCCTAAATCTAGTCTTTTAATCAAAATTCAAATATGTAGCTAGGACTATTACTTCAAATTTTGCAAACATTTATATGTTGAGAGAAGAACTTGGTTACAAAGGCTTAAGATAACATTTTTAAGGTTGAATCTAATGTACATATCATGCCTTCAAACAGTTCTGAAGAATATTTTATTTCAAAAAGCTGTCACAAAACCATCAGGTTGGCACCATTCTGTTTCCAATAGTTAAAAGGCTGCTTGTAGTGCACTACAACCCTTCTCTTGCCCGCTGTAAACCATACCAGAGTATATTTTGACCTATCCATAGCTTCTTTCCCTCCCTTCATCATTTTCTTTTCCTGTCCCTTCTTCTTTTATTTTCCGCTTGCTTTCTCTTAGTAAATTTGTCATCTTACACACTTTTTTAAGAGCCTAGTGTCTCAATGGATGCTACTATGAATCTGAAAATTGTTGTTGTACCCTACCCTGCATCTGATGCAAAACTCAAGTCAACAAAAACTACACACCAAGATTCAAAACTTAAAAGTAGCTTCATAAATCGCAGGGCTAGAATGTATTCATCTTGGTTTTGGAACCCAGTACTGAAAAAATTTATTTTCCCTCTCCTCCAAGGATAACAGTGGGCTGATTTGTAAGGCTTATTTACTTTGCACTCAAGAAATGGAAATAGCCCTAAATTATGCTCTAACCTAGCTCAAATTCTAAGTTCTAAATAACTTAATAAGAGTGTTGGAACTATCCTTCTGCTTTGACTATGTGGCATCAAAAAAGAACTAACAGATAATGTACTTGTAAATTCTAAACATGCTCACCGGAGGTGCCAAGCTGCATGAAATTATGATGGTTGCTACACATATTATAGAAAGAAGTCTATGCCAACAATAAATTTGAAAAATCCTTCTAGGATGCTTAAATTAGCCCTCTTGAACATGCAATTTTGTTAAGAAGGCAAGCTGTTCAAATTGGAAACTCTGTGTTCTAATATACATTCTAAACACAAGCTATATGTTGTTAGTAGGCAGAAGTTAAAGCGAAACCAGCAGCCATAGAATGTGACATCCTCAATTTTTCTTCTCTCTTGTATACTATTATGTACCTCCCAATTGATGCAATTCTATCTTCCTTACTACTTTTTACAACCCAAGAGATGCAATTAGTCTGGTCAATGGTGTTTGGAAATAAAAAAAATATTACCTAAATAAGAGCCACATCCATATTATTTTTAGTTTTTATTGTCCTCTCTAAGTGGCATGGCAGAGGACATTGAAGTAACATGAAAAAAATATGCAATCCCTCTCCCATGTGTGAAATCCAACCAAAAGAATTACTAATCAAATTTTGAGAATAATACCCAAGTGAGATACTTGAGTTTAGAGAAAATAATTGAATAGCATCACAAAAAAATTTAAAATTATCAACACTAAAAGCAATCACACTAGCAGAAACCAACCTAAACACAGGATTCAAGTGTAAACTTGAGATATGTATCTTCAAGATTTTCAAGCTTGAGATGTAATTCAAAGCCAAGTTTAGATGGCTATGTTCTAGTTTCCATATTCAATGACCTAATACCATCTGCATTCAATACATGAGGTAGTGATGGATCCCTCAAGTCCCACCCAAGCTGTAGAACACCTTGCTTCTTTCACTGCTAACATCTCAATCAATTCAATCTCAGGATTAAGGGCTGACATGGGCATAACACAAAGGATTCAATCTCAGGATCAAGGGCATACATGGGCATAACACAATGGATTGACAGTGATACAAGTGAGGCCTTCAAAAGTGCACTAATAAGCATTTACCATTTACACTCCACTCCCTAGAGTGTCTTTGTTACATCTTTCCAGAAAGGATGATTTGGAAAGATAATTTAGAGCACATTAGTTCACTAGGGTTGTTATGAATAAAGTCATAAGCAGTCACAATATAAAGATCAAAAATTGATAAGTAGAAATTATAGACCTCCCAGGCAAAGGTGAGAATACAGATTTCCCTTATAAGAATGACCTTTGCCAACACGAGACAAAACAACAGTTACAAACCAAATTGGGAGATATGATACCCATACGAGAGACTATACTTTAGAAAAGCTGCTGAATGTTATCTAAACATATCATTAAAAACAACTACTACACCTCAAACAATTTAATCTCAGGACTGCTATGAGCCTAACACACAACAGTCATGTGAATATAGCTAAACTGCCTCAAACAATTCAATATCAGGAATGATATGGGAATAACACATGACTATTCTGTGAATGGATACAATATAGAGAGAAACAGAGCAGTTACCTTGATGAACAATGGTTGCAAGTTTTCCTATGCACCCAAATCCAAGAAACTTGGACCTTCTTTGCGCGTGGACAACTTACCCAAATCCAAGCACATATCATCACTCAAAGACCTACAGTGCCTTCTTTCAAACAAGCCCACGCAAGTTTGTTGAAGTGGCTGGTGTTGTTTCTGTTCCTCCTCCACCATGTTTTTCAACTCACTGCTCTTTTCAGCAATACTATCACTGCAACTTTTAGTAGCAGCAGGTACTAAAATAGGCAACATTACATTGCCCCAAAACCAAAACTTCTCCATACTCTCGACCACGGCCTTGGCCATTATTTTCGTTTCCCTAAGAAGCAGAAGAATGTGTGGTATAAGTCTTCCTCTTCCTCGGTGCCCCCAAATGAACTCTTGCGAATACAGAAAGCCCAGCCTAGATTTTATTTGATAGCTATCAATACACAAGGACAGGAATGCATGAGTATGCTCCCTCCATTTGAATAATTATGCCTTTCTTGAACAAGCTCCACCATGTAATTAGCAAGGGAAAGGAGCCAATCCATCTCTCTGCACCATTTGGTCTTCCTCTCCTCTGCAAATGGCTCAAGTCTCCATAGTTCCCCAAACACAGAAGCTGTAAAAGAGCATTTTTAATTCAAACTATATTACCACTTGGGGATCCATTATGGCGTAACCTAAGATGTAGGAAATTTTTAAAATTTTAATGGTATAATGCTGAAACAAATATGTGCAATCATATGGGATGAATTAAAATGAAAAACATACCACTCTTAGAATCAAACAGATATTAATGAAAACAAAAACCTGAAATATTGGTAATGGCATTGGACAATGGGAAGGTCGTGCTAACTCCTTTGCTTCCACCCGACATATCTTCTCCAAGCAGCAACTTTGTGAATCTCTCCCTTATCATATCTACATCATCCCACTACATGTGTGCTCACTCTTACCATCTGAAACACATTTACAATGTAAAGAACTCAAAGAATCCAATAAGTCTTCCTCTTCCTCAGTGCCCCCAAATGAACTACTGCGAGGAAGAATCAGGGAGGAGAGGCAAAGCAGTGGACGCCATATCTGGATTACTGTACAATGTAATGAGATGAAGGAGAAAAGAGATTCTGGTTTGCAGAGCTCGATCCAGCATGAAGCAAATGATGACTTCCGCAATTGTGGCAGCAACAGGATATTGTTACCCTAACGGAACCCAAATACATCACGATCATCCGATTCTACATAGCCAAATTTACCACCGAGTAGAAAAAGCACGTAACTAAATTTTTGTAACTACTTTTGCTTTCCCTTCCAAAGGCTGAATATGTTTTAATCGTCTAACATGTAATCTAATGATTTCAAGTTATGACACGATGCACACCAGGAAAGTTGTTTTCAAATAATAACGCCTTACGGCATAATTATTGAAAAACATTTTTCTTATCTATTTATATATGTATTTATTGTTTTTTACTTTAATTTAACTAAAGTCAAGCCAAAATATTTAAAATATAAATTTTATTAAAATAATACCATTAATTTATATCTTTCAAAATTTAATAATTAAAAAAAACTACACAAAATATTTAATCTATTTTTCCATAAGATAATTTTTACATCATATAATTTTGGAGTTGTCTTTAGTGCGACTTTCTGAAGTTTCAGGTGAAATTTTTTGAGGTAAAATTCTAGTTTTTGTCATTCAAACTGGTTTTTTTTACTCTATATATGGATTCAGCACCCTCAAAAACCTCTAGGTCACTTCGATTGTGCAAAGTTAGCAATCAAACTTCTCTTTTCAAAAAATTCCTGCTGGAATTTAGAGAAATTACACCGTAAAAAGTCACTGTAAAAGCCTTCAAAAATTTGCACTAAAGACTACTCGTATAATTTTCTGTGCAGGTAGAGACAAATAACACACGCGTTTCAGTTTGAACATTGACTAGCAAAGTAATGGATTGATGAGGACAGGCGAGAAAAGAGAGACATGATATATCCATGAATGTGGTTTAACATTGATTAGAAAGCATCATTGAATCTTTTAATAATTTTGATTGATTTGAAAAAATCTCATATGTGAATGGGCATGTGCTAGTTATATGTGAATGGGCATGTGTTAGTTGAATTTGTATTAAGAAGGCTATTTTTTATTAAACAATTTTTTAAATTATAAAATTAATTAAAATAAATTTTTAATTATAAATAACCTTCACAATAACTTTTAGAATCTTAATATTTTAAAAAAGTGAGAAATTAATTATTTAATAAAATTATTATTATATTTTATATTTTGTTTATTATATTTTATAGTTTGATTTTTTTTTTTTTTTAAAGTTAGTATAATAAGATATTATTATTTTTAGCTTATTTCAAATCTAATTGAACACCTTTTTTGATAACACTCACACAGTTTTCCAAAAGCTCTCAACATTTTCTAAGTCTAATTTAATTTTTTCATATTAAATTAATTATTAATAAAATTACTATTATATTTTTTATTTTAAATTAAAAATATAATATTCATATAATATATTTATTATTGCATTATAAATATCCTAATAACCATAAAATTAAGTTTTCAACTTAATTATAAATTATTAGATTAAGCGTATGTTCTTAGGTGGTTGTTTTCTCATATGTGAATGGACATGTGCTGGTAATATGTGTCTGGGCATGTGTTAGTTGAGTTTGAATTAAGAAGACTATTTTTTATTAAACTATTTTTTAAATTATAAAATTAATTAAAATAATTTTTTAATTATAAATAATCTTCACAATAACTTGTCGAATCTTAATATTTTAAAAAGGTGAGAAATTAATTATTTAATAAAATTACTATTATATTTTACATTTTGTTTATTATATTTTATAGTTTGACTATTTTTTTTATAAGTTAACACAATAAGATATTATT